>SJYA01001349.1:2130052-2215157 GCA_006410615.1 Neotragus moschatus | reverse complement strand
TTTCTGGCCTGATTCAAACCATTTCAGAACTCATAAAACCACCAGTTTCTGTTACTCCACTATGGCAAAGTCATCACTAGGGCTGGGCTCTGTGAGAAGGGCTGTGGGGTAGAGGTAAGAGGGGGGTTATGCCCACCCTCCCAGGGACTTCTCAACGCCATGGCCAAATACACAAGTGGCCACACACAGAATCTTTCAAGGTTGACAGTGATGCTGCTTCATAAGAGGTACTAACTGCAGAGGTGGGAGGTCAGGTGAAGGTGAAGATGAAGATCCTGCCCGGGACAAGGGGATAAGGAAGACAATTCCCAGGACAAGTCAGATTTGAGCTGGGCCTTCAGGCAAGGGCAAGACCACCAGGGCTGAGGTGAATGCTAGGCAGAGGGGCCACATGGATGGATAAGTAAAGCTCTAGCCCTGGGCTGGGGGGTGGATTATGCATGGAAGACAGGATGAAGGAGAGGGATGGAGGCAGGATGAACACAGCCCATCATGTCTGCCAAGCTGAGGTCCCTGGACTTCATTCTCCATATACAAGAGACCCACTGAAGGCCTCTGGACCACATGTTGGAAGAAACAAGCCTGACACTCAGAGAGAGAGTGGAAGGAGGAGGACGTGTTTGAGAGAGACTTTAGAAGTAAAAATGACAGGACTTGATGAGTGATTAGATTTAAGGATGGAGGGATCAAGGGAACAGGTAGGTCCCAGATGACCATTCTCCCCTGCTGTGCGGCTCCCAGCTTGGAGGGGGAGGGGAATGCTGGCCATCGGGGAGCCCACAGCAGGCAGGCAAGGCTAGCTTTGGTGCCACCATGGGCTCAGCCCCAATCAAGCTTCCCCTGGGCACATCTATGGAGGTGCCCTGGGGACCTCCATGGGCACTACTCTTCAGAGTTGCAGCACAAGAGAGGAGATAAGGGAAAGCAGAAGTGAAGGAGGGGCAGAGAGGAAAGGAGGAGCTGGCAGGGAAGGGATGCAGAGACAAGGTTGTTTTTTTTTTGGAAGTGAACTGTCAACAACTTTAATGAACTTGAACTGTGTCCACCAAAGCAGACTGACTCGTGGATGCCCGAGGGCTCCAGCCTCTGTAGCTCAGTTCTCTCAGACCAGCTCCCACCTTACCTGCAGAACTGGGTCTACAGCGAAACATCCCAAACACACCACACCCCCGGGGCCCAGTCCTGAAGGCAAGAGGGTGGTTGGCTGGATGTTCCTCTTTCCAAAACTCCGAAAACATAGTTTTGCGTCCAAGGGGCAGACAACCTGCTCCAGAGTCTCCTTAATAATGCTGAGGATGACATCTGTCCAGACAGCCCATCTAGGCCTAGAACCCACCAAGCTCCTTCAGACCTCCAGGCCTTTGCATCTGCTGTTCCCTCTGCCTGGAAGCTTGCTACATCCCTGGCTCTGTTCTAATATAGCAACACATGTAATCCTCAAAGCAACCCTATCAAGTAGGATTATTACCCCCAGTTTATAGATGAAGAAACCCAGAAGACTATATAACCTGACCATGGAATATATTTAGTTGTCGGGGAGCCAGGACTCCAGGCAGTTTGGCCCCAGGGTCTGCATACTTCTACACAGTTACTCCACCTCTTCCAAAGCTGGGCTGCCTCTCTCAGTTTCAGACAAGACTGGCTCCCTCTCTCACTGCCTCTCCATGGCTCAGACAGGCCTTGTCTGCCCATCCTCCAATGGAGCACTCCACTACCCACCTTCTCTCACATTACCCTGCTTATTTCCTTCCCAGCCCTTAGCACCACCTGCAATTGTTTGTTTATTATGATTGTCCAACTAGAATATATACTCCAGGAGTGCAGGGATCTTGCCTTTTGTTCCAGTGTATTCCTGAGGCACCTAGAATAATTCTCTGGCACAGAGTAGGTGTTCTAAGAATAACTGTTGAATGAGCAAATGAAGGATAGTGCTTTGGATGCTACATGGTGCTACCCAGGTATTGCAACGCTGTCCTTTACCCCCCTGTCCTCTTCTTCTTCTTTGGCTACTACAAATGTCCCTCCCTACACTAGGCAGATGAGAGCAGGGACCCAGTTCCCAGTATATATGGACAAGACTGATCTATTTATAACTGTCTGACGGTCAAGTCCCCCAAACCTGGGTCTTTGAGCACTAATGATAAGCTTGTGGGAGGCAGAGAGTCCATCTTCCAATTTATCCCTCTGTAGCCTTCCACCACTGAACAGTACTTGCAGGTCACTGGCTGCTGTTGATGTCAGTTATGGTCCGAGCAATCTCCAAAGAACAAAAAGCCCCCATACCTTGAATCAGGAGGCATCTTGAAAATACATCACACTGTCATAGGAACTCTGTCCTGGTGGAGAGGTGCTAACACAACAAAAAGTGAAAGTGAAAATCACTCAGTCGTGTCCGACTCTTTGCAACTCCATGAACTATACAGTTCATGGAATTCTCCAGGCCAGAATACTGGAGTGGGTAGCTTTTCCCTTCTCCAAGGGATCTTCCCAACCCACGGAACGAACCCAGGTCTCCTGCATTGCAGGCGGACTCTTTACCAACTGAGCTATTTAGGGAAGCCCTCTAACACAATACGGATTGCTAAAACAAAAGTACTATTTACATACTCCAACATTTAGGGAACTTGCCTATGAATCTGCTATTAAAAGGGACTAACTTATCAAACACTCATTGTATGCAAACACTCTGTTAGACACTTTTACACACAAGACCTCATTTAACCCTGTGAGTCTGGAATTATTATTATTCCCCTTTGACAAAGGAGAAAAGTGAGGCTCAGAGGTCTAACATCCCCAAACCAGTGTGGATTCCAGCCCAGGGTCGGCGCCTTCTGAATCACTTTCCACCGTCCTTTGCTGAGCCATTCTGTCCTCTCTGTGCTTCCACCAGACTTGCTGTTCTGCATTTGGGCCCTGTGCTTTCCTACCTGTGTACCTTTGCTCATTCTAGTTCTGTGATCTAAAGTGGTCTTTCCACTTTTCACCACCTGTTGAATCCTCTTCTTCCTTCCACTTTCCATGGTGCATATGTCCCCAGTCTCCCCAGTTAGAATTCACTCCCCATGGCATTCCCAGAGGTCCCAGGGTTTAGCTCCCAGAATGCCTTGTGGTATTTCTCAGTAAAATCTGAGCTCCTTGAGGGTAGAGCCCATCAGTATTATACCTCTTTGTTTCCTCCTGAATGAGTTGAGAAAGTTCTTGCTGAACCACTGAAAAATGAAGAGGGGAAAGACTGGTGGCACTGGAAGGCATCTGAGAGATCGAAGGCGCTGAACAAATTAGCTTCAATTACAGCGTATTGTTCAGGAAAGGCAAATTTATGATTTATGTGCCACAATTCTGCCATTTTCCTGCTCCAGTCCCAAAACACACTCTCATTAGTCCTCTGATTTCATAAAGCTTGAAACTTAAAACCGGGAAGTCTAGGAAGGAAATCAAATAATAAAATCACTTCCATAAGAATCCTTTCATAGTAATGGATTCCACCCACACACTGGGGAGTCACTAATTGCAGCACAAGCAGGAGATGAGGGACGGGAGGTGTTGATAAGAGACTGGGCAAAGAACAAAGTTCAACTGCTAGGATGTCACCGTTAACCACCTTGAGTCTGTTCTGCCATGCATGCACCAGAATTCGCTAGTCCTGGAAAATATGCACTTGCCTAATTGTTGGCCTTTCCAATCACAGCTATGTTGAACATCCACCAAAGGATATCTGGTCTATAAGTGATTTTAAATTGTTTTGATTGGAAAACATCTCAGTCTGTGGCTTTAGACTAGAAACTAGGAGATGCTGGCCTCTATGTTAGGATGAGTGAATTATTTTTTCCCCCCGCACAACTATTTGAGATTTTTACTAAAATAACCGACTCACAAACAGAAATGCTTCCTGATCTATAACCACTTTGAAAACAAATCATTATGCCCTTAAATATTTTATGATGGTCCAAAGCTCTGAAGGGGGAAAGGTGAGCATTCACCAATCCTTACCATGTCTATTTCAGGACTCGAAACAAACTGCCAATGTCTCCTTTATTTTCTAAACACCTATTTGCAAGTGCTGCGTGGATTCCTGGTGAAATAGTCCCTCCTCAAATACAGAGACCAGGAGATTTCACTTCACCAGCTTTATAGCCGAAAGATCTCAACGATCAGCTAGTGCACTCAACACCCGCCCCACCTTTTTATAGATGGCAAAACTGGTAGTGGGTACTTGCCCAAGGTCACATAGTCAGTGGACGGCAGAGCAGCCACCAGGAGCCAAGGTCCCCACTCCCCGCCCTGGGAGCATCCGCTATTTCCAAAGGCTGACTCAACACTCCTCCTAAAGCTCAGCCAGAGCTGCTCCAGGTTAGCAACTTGACCCCTAAGATTGACTTCTGTAAGGTCCCAACATTTCTCTACACCCCTAAGGAGCTATGGAGCTGAGACACTCAGGGGTGCCCCGCGACTCACAAAGTGGAAATAAAGCAGGACGCTTCAGCCCCTCCCGGTCCAGGTGTGGCCGTAGAGACGGGGTAGGGCGAGTTGGTCCGAGGTCACTCAGAAAGTTGGCGGCTGGCCGTGGGCGCACTTGAACCCAGGTCTGCCGATTTGCCGCTCTTTTGCACTATGCCATGCAGATCTCGAAAACTTAAGCAATACATTGATACTGTGTAAAGATTTAACCACCGCAGGCCCTGAACGAGATCGGGACGCGCGCCCCCCGCCGGGAGTGGGGGCTCTAGGACTGGAGGCGGGCACGGGTCACCGGGGGCCGGTGGTGCAAGCTGAGCGCACGGCGGAGGGCGGCGCGGAGGAAGCCGCAGGGGCAGGCAGTTTGTAGCTCCCGGAGGCGCAGGCCCGGGGCGTAGGGACCAGCAGTCCCCCCCAAAACTTTGCGGCGCCGGGACCTCGCCCTTACCTGCAAGGAAGCGCCGCCCGCGCGGACGCGGACCTGGCGGGCTGACGCTCTCGGCTAGGGGCGGCCCCGCCTGGCGGCGGCACGGACGCGGGCAAGGCTCGGCCAGCAGCTCGGCTCGGGATCGGCTCGGGCTCCGCCTCCCGCGCCGCGGCTGCAGCCGGAGGTGGGGGCGCACGGCCGGGCCGCACCCGCCCGCGCCGTCTGGCCGCGGCAGGTGCTGAGGCTGCAGCTGCGGGGCTGCCAGCTGCCGGCGCCGCGACCCCCGCCCCGGGGGAGGAGCCCTGCGCACCGCCTCCGCGGGCCCTGGAGGTCCCGGCCCGCCGCAGTGGGCGGTCCCGCTCCCACCCGGGCCCTGCCTCCGCCGGCCTTGGCCAGCTCCTGCCTGGGCGCGCAGCGTCCGCCGGGTACCCACTGGGAGACTGAGGCCGGGAGAGAAAGGGGCTCCCAGGCTCACCCGGACCGGCGGCGGTGCAGGCAGAACTAGAACCCAGAAGAGTCACGATTCCCTTCTCACTCCTCCCTTCCCCAGGCTTTCTTACTCCAAGGCCTTTTGAAGAGAGCTCCAGCTACATGGGACTCTAGGGATACAGATGATCCCCACTGTCCCCCACACCACCACCACAGACACGCGCGAGCGCATGCACACACACCCACACACACACACACACACACACACGCCCTCGGGCTGAGGGGAGGTTGAAGGGGTGTATCCTCTCTTGGCACTATGGACCACCTCCCCTGCCTCTGCAAACTCCTTGGTCTCTGGGATGCTGGTTCCTCTGATCTCTCTGGCCAATCCTTCCTAGTCTTCTTGAGGGCTCCTCAAAGCCCAAAGCCCTAAAATGTAGGGGTGCACTCAGGACTCTGCATTAGCCCTCTTCCAACTCCCTGGCCACCCACCCACTCCACTGGCTCCAGTCCGACCGCTTCTCTATCCATCCTACCCATTTGCAGGATGGACACTCAGAACTCTTTCTTGCGGAAATATCTACTCAACATCTACTGGGTCCCTGAACTGTGTTAGACACCAGAGATTCAGCCTCGAATAAAACAATTCCTACTCTCACAGAATGTACTGCCTGGCAGACTGCTAATACAGTGCACTTCCTGTAACCAGTGTGATCCTCGGGGGCCAAGGGGGCATGGCAGCCTGCACTGGCTGAAAAAAAGATCACCTCCTGGAGAAGATGCCCTCCAAAAAGAAACCTGAAAGGCCAAGGGGGTTGCCAGTGAAAGGTACCAGTGTGGAGCGAGCCTTCCAGACATAGACCATAGAAACAAAGACCCTAGGGTTAGAGAGAGCCCAGTGGGGAGGGGCAGGAGCCAGGGCTGAAGCAGCAAAGTCAGCAGGGACCATGCTGGGAGTTTTGAGTAGGGAAGGGGCATGTTAGAAGGGGCATCGAGTTGGCATGTTCGATCATTTTGGTGGTGGAATGGAGCACAAATATAAATTTGAAAGTATGTCCTTTACCCCCGCCACACACACACCCAAAAACACCCAGCAGCATTGCAGTAGCTAGACCTGGAGCCCATCTGGCCTGGATGAAGAAAGGCCTTTCAGCATCGACCCCCTCTCATGGTTCATTCCCAAATCCAGGCCTCTATCCAAAAGCTCTCTCCTGAGAGGCTCCATCTTTAAAATGTGTCCTAGGTACCTCCACCCCAAACTCTCTTTTCTCTTAGTGCCCCGAGTGAAGTTAGCCCTTCATTCCTTGGGGCCTCCTTCCCTGGCCCATCTCCACACTAGTTAGAATGTACAGAGTTCTTCCCCCACCATCAGCACCACTAGGGAAAGTGGACTAAAATGGAAAATTCTGAAGCCATGGTGGAAATAAAGTCAGCTTCTAAAAAGTTAAATTTGTACCTCTCCATATTATTACTTATAACTGAGTGTGAATCTACAATTATCTCTAAAGTTTAAGCTTTAACATTATGTGTTATAGATAAAAATAACCAAGTTACTCTCCCTAATGTAGATTAAAGAAAGAAGAGGTCACTTGTCAAGAAGGAAAATAAAAACTCAAACTTCTTGTCCAGTGAGTACAAATTTTGCCCATGGAATTTTGTCCTGTTCCTCTCAATGTCCTAGCTGCCCATACCAGAAGTGTCTGCCTCTTCAGGTGCTTTATGTATATCTGTATAAACAATTTCACCTTTGAACCCTGGGTTCCCATGCCATTCTGATCCCTCAGCCCCCTTCAGCCTTCCTGGTCTGCCTGTTGCTTAAATACCAAGGTTGCTTGTGTCCCCTCTTGGTCCCTATTCTCTCCTCACCCTCACTGAGAAGTTCCATCCACTGCAATTCTATTCTTCAACTGAGATCTTTTGTGCTCCAAACCCAGAGACACCACTAGCTGCTGCAACTCCTGAATGGCCCTCAGGTCCCCAAGTCTCATCAGAGCCGAAACCAAATTTACATCTTTCCCCTATTGCATTGCTTCCATATCTCAACTGGTGGTGGGATTTAAGCCAGAAATCAAAGGAACATTCTAGACTCTTCCATCTTCCTGGCCCTCATATCCTACTGGTCACTAAGTCCAGTTAACTCCATCTCCATACCATCTCTCATACACATCATCTCTATTTTTCTGTCCTTGCCTTAGTTGGATCCTCATCATTTCTTAGTGAAGCACAGCTTCACCAAGTGCTGCCACATGCTACCAGTGACCTTTCTAAACCATAAATCTGATGTCACTCTCCTGCTGAAGATACCGCCATTTTTCCTTCTTGGCCTGGTGATAAAGCTCTAACTCCTTAGCATGGCATGAAGTCCCCAGCAATCCAATCCATTACTACTGCAGCCCCATCTCCTCCTCACCCCGCTCCTGCACACCAAAGACCTTATGTTCCTAGGGCAATCATATTTAACAATAGTAAAAAACAGCTATAACTTATTAATTTATTATTCTATGTCAGACACTGGGTTGAGTGCTTTACACACAATATCTCATGTAATAAAAGGCATAGAACCCAGTGCTAAAACCAACAGTCTCAAGCCAAGCCGCCTGAGTTCAAATCCCAAAGAAGTCATGTGTTATCCTGTGTCATGTTGGGAAAATTCCATAAGCTCTCAGTTCTAAGTTTCTTCCTCTGCAGAGGGGAACTTAATAAGAATACCTGCAACCTAGGCATGTTCTAAAAAGACTTATTAGAGACGAAAGAGTAGCTATCACTGTTAGTCATGCTTATAATCAGTATACATAGTGAGGATTACTATGCTCCTTTTACAGTGAAGGAAACTGAAGCTCCAAGAAGAAACATCACTTACCTACAATTCCACAGCTTTAAAGTAGCTGCACTGGGATTCACCCAGGATTCTACATCCCATACTGCAAAAATACTTTGCATAATCTACTGCCTCACTGGGGAGGCTTCCCTACTTCCCCAGGCTTACCACAGCCCTCCAAACTTTCTTCCTCCTTTAAATCCTGGTCAAAAATCTCTTCTCTTCTCTGAGGTGCCCCCAGTCCCTTGTTTGTTCCTGGGCTGTGCTTGGTTTGCTCCTTGGCAGAAAAGCTATGACAAACCTAGACAGTGTGTTAAAGAGCAAAGACATCACTTTGTCAACAAAGGTCCGTATAGTCAAGGTTATGGTCTTTCCAGTAGGCATGTACAAATGTGAGGGTTGGACCATAAAGAAGGTGGATGTCAAAGAATTGATGCTTTTGAACTTTGGTGTTGGAGAAGACTTTTGAGAGTCCCTTGGACTACAAAGAGATCAAACCAGTCAATCCTAAAGGAAATCATACTTCTTGGAAGGACTGATGCTGAAGCTGAATGAGCTTTGGCCACCAGATGCAAATGGCTGACTCATTGGAAAAGACCCTGATGCTGGGGAAGATTGAGGGCAAAAGGAGAAAAGGGTGACAGAGGATAAGATGGCTGGATGGCATCACCGATTCAATGGACATGAACTTGGGCAAACCCTGGGAGATGGTGAGGGACAGGGAAAGCTGGCATGCTTCAGTCTATGGGGTTGTGAAGAGTTGAACACACTTGCTGAATGAACAACAAAAAATGCTTGGTTTATTCTTCAAATAAAATACCAGGCATACCTCCCCACAATGGTTTATTTACATGAGACCTCCTAGAAAAAGACGCTATCTTCTTTTTGTCTTCCTGATGGTGGTTGGTGGTGATTCAGTTGCTCAGTTGTGCCTGACTCTGTGACCTCATGGACTGTAGCCCCCCAGGTTCCTCTGTCCACGCAATTCTCCATGCAAGGATATTGGAGCTTGAACCCGGGTCACCTGCATTGCAGGTGGATTCTTTACAAATGAGCCACCAGGGAAGCGTTTGTCTTCCTAGAACTCCATAGATATTTGTTGAATCAATGAATAAATCAATGAATAAAATACATATTAGATTCTCAGAAGAATTTTATCCTAACAGCTGTCATTTCAATAATGATAGCTCTGTTTAATCTCTATTTTTGTCATTCTGAGGTCATTTTTGGTGAGAGGATAACATTTAATGATCCAATATTATTATAGAGCAAGCTATGGCAAGGCAAGGCTTCCCTGATAGCTCGGTTGGTAAAGAATCTGCCTGCAATGCGGGAGACCTGGGTTTGATCCCTGGGTTGGGAAGATCCCCTGGAGAAGAGAAAGGCTACCCATTCCAGTATTCTGGCCTGGAGTATAGTCCATGGGATTTCAAAGAGTTGGACACGATCGAGCGACTTTCACTTTCACTTTCATGGCAAGACTGAACTTTCTCAAACTGCTGTTTGGTCGTGTCTTGTCCCTCTCAGATGTCTCTTCTTTTTTTAGTGACACTATGTAATAACCCATAATAAGAAGCTGTGTAGCATCCTAATGAGACTTCCTGACTAAAGCATCTGAGGTTTGAATTTACTTCCCATAAGCACCATTTCAGCTAAAAGTTTGCTTTCTCTGTGGCATGAANATTCCAGTATTCTGGCCTGGAGTATAGTCCATGGGATTTCAAAGAGTTGGACACGATCGAGCGACTTTCACTTTCACTTTCATGGCAAGACTGAACTTTCTCAAACTGCTGTTTGGTCGTGTCTTGTCCCTCTCAGATGTCTCTTCTTTTTTTAGTGACACTATGTAATAACCCATAATAAGAAGCTGTGTAGCATCCTAATGAGACTTCCTGACTAAAGCATCTGAGGTTTGAATTTACTTCCCATAAGCACCATTTCAGCTAAAAGTTTGCTTTCTCTGTGGCATGAATGTGCCGTTTGTCATCTGTTAAGAGCCCATACCTTCCCCTTATCTGAATTAATCTCTTTTGCATTCAGATACTTTGGAGAGCTGACTTAATAGTAAGCTTTCCTATACAATTCCCTTCTTAGAATGCCTAACTCTTCTTGACTTTATATCTCTTGTTCCCAAAATAGAATCGTTTACTGCTTCAAGTTTCAGCTTTACTGTCTGCAGTGACAAGGGATGAGTTTCTGCTCTTCATCAGAATGATCAAATTCCATAGGATTAAGAAAAAAACAACCTGATCCTGTCACTTTATATGGAGTAGCTTTTTAAAATGAGATGTTAGAAACACTATTTTTATATACCAGATAAGTAAACTGGCTATTTTAATGTCTTTGTATCAAATTAATGAAAAGCAGTGCAGGTGGAGAAAATAAAGCTGGTCTGGGAAATAGAAAAAAAGGGGGGGAGTTCTAGCTCTGTTTTGCCACTTGCTCAAATGCCCTCACTCTTCAGGCTGCAGAAGAAAGGAGGAGTAAACATAAGAATCTGCAAGGTCTCTTTTAGATCTAAAATGACGTAGTTCCTTAATGAGCCTCTAAGTGGTCATTCATTCAGCATTGTTGAATGCCCTCCTAGCAACTCATGCCTTTTGAAGTGTAGTGATTCAAACATAAATCCAGACTGGTTAGGTAATGCAATGGTTTGGTTAAGACGGTATTATTACACTACATAAACTGGTGACATGTTTTTAATATTCAAGCTCTAGTTAACAGTGAACTATAAAGAAGATAATGTCACTGAGATTTTGCTGAGCCAAGACTCATGGACAGTTGGAATACTGCAGCAGGACCATTAGGGACATCCATACCAGCATTTGTGGTCAGCTGCTTATAGAAAAGCTGTGCCCTGCAGGTCTAGAACCTAGTTCTGTACTTAAACTTGCCACGTGGCTATAGGAAAGTCACATTACCTCTTTGGGCTCTTCTGTAAAAAGAGGGAATGATACCTTGTGACAATCAATGTCTCTTGAGCCCTAAACCAAATGATCCTTTGAGTTTAAGGAAGTTAAATATTATTAAGTTGAAAGAGAGGTTCTACTGTTGTCTGCAGAAGAAACCAAGTGTTTATCACATGGATTATATTACCTCTTGAGGGCAAGTAAATTCTTGTCCTACAGAGAAAAACAATGGCATAAAACCAAAATGTTCTTGCTTCTAAAATTCTAGGACACAGAGGCAGACATTCACTGCTCATGTCTTAAAAATGAATTGTCCAGTTCATTGTAAAATATCAAGAGTAGAAAGTTAGGCTGGAACATCCATTGTGTGTTAGCAAACAGAGATCAGTCTCCCAGTACTTTCCAAACCTTACGTGATCACCTATCATAGTCATTCTCCCAAAGATGATCTATTTTCCCTTCTTGGGTAAGGGTCAGGGAGTGTGGAAAACCTTAGCTCTCATATAAGGCTTGCCTGCTTAAATTTATTTTCTTGTTCCTAATTATATTTTCTGCTCCTTGATAAAACTGGTATTCTAATCTGTTGTAATTTGATAGACTTAATGACTTGGTTGGAAACAGAGAAAAAGGATGGGATATTTGCATAGGGAATGGTTACCACAATTAAAAACTATATATTCAAGATCTTTATATCTCCTGTCAGATGTTTCTAATCTCATTCTTTAGATGATAATTCTTTCAGTGTTCTGAGGGACAGCTTTGAAAATATATGAGTGGTTTTAGCATCCTTACTCTTTCCTTTTTAATCTTTTAAAAATTTTCTTTTCCTCTGCTGCTTCAGCTTTTGGAAGGTCAGCTCCTAAGAAGAAGGCATGTCCTTGAGGTTGTGGCCAGTGTCTGGGGTGGCCCTACTCTGGTCTTGCCAATACTGTCTGCTGCAATTCCCACAGGCTTGATCCTGCTCTGATTCTACTGGGAAACTGTAGCTTCACACCACTGCCCTGCTTCTCATGGTCCCAGGTACGGACGTCACCATCACCCGTTTCTTCATCTCCTTTTCCTTTTCATTGTACTTTACAGTTTAATAAAGCATTAGACAGAGCAGTCGTCTCTTCTTATTCTTTCAATAGCTCCTTGAATTATAGAAGACAAACATTATGACCCTCCTTTTACAGACAAAGAAACTAAGACAAACTTAGAGAAGTCAAATGATGTGTATGAGGTCACAGACCTGGTAAATGGGATTTGCGTTCAGATTTTTCTAGGTAATATAGCTCTATCCGGGGTGGGGGTGGGACAGGGAGATGACTGTAATAGAACTGCAATATGGGAAAATTTCCTAAATAATTTTAGGATTACTATCCAAGGGAATTCTCTAAAGATGGGGACTTGCACCCTACAGCTGACACTCTCTCGACCAGCTCTCTGTAGAAGTGACTCAAACTGTGAGACATATGTTGAATAGAGGGTGGGATGTCAGGGCCTAGATCTGGGGTCTAAAGCAAACTTCACACATCTCTGGGAGACTGAGCCAGTGCAGGACTGGAGAAGGGTGGTGCCTCTGCCATACTTTTTAAAAACTGCAGGGAGGACCAAGGCCCAGGAGCCTGGGAAGTACTTGCTTCACTAGCACACCTGCAGCAAAGGCTTCCAATTCTAAAGCTACCCACCTGGGCCCAACTGAATGGGACCCCTTAGCAGTGAGAAAGAACTGTCTTTGCCCACTTCTTGCACAGAGCGCTGAGTGAATTATATTGGGGCGTGCTTCCCTAGAGAGGAATGTCACAAGTAGGTCAAGCTACCCCTCCCAGGGCCACTACTAGCTTATACAGCATCTTCATGTGGGTTTCAAAAAGGCATCACCTTCAGATGCTTTTGTGCAAATGAGGAAGTAATGTTTCCTTCTTTCAGGCAGGTTTAGCTCCACAGCAGGGTAAACAGCTCAGCAAGTGGATTTTAGCTCCTAATATTCTCTCAACCAGGTACCCGGTGTGGCAAACAACTTACACATTAACAGAAGCCCAATCCTTCCTCGTTCATAGTGGAAGTGTCTACAGATTCCAGAACCTCTCCCATATCACCTCAGCCTGGTGGGCCAGCCAACCAGCCTGTTCACCACCAGGTCACCGGAGAAATAGCGACCTTTCTTCCTTTTCACGGTTGTTCAGCTGTTGCTACCCAAGAGGCCACAAGAGCCTGACCTGCCCAGGAGCTGTTATGAGTAGCCAGGGCAGATCAGAGATCAGTTAAGGCAGCAGTCTTCAACCTTTTTGGAACCAGGGATTGATTTTGTGGAAGACAGTTTTTCCATGGACCAGGAATAGGGGAGAAGGTTTGGGGATGATTCAAGCACATTACATTTACTGGGCACTTTATTTCTAATCTAATGTCATTGTTGATCTGACAGGAGGCACCAGTCCACAGACCTGAGTTAAGGGGCTCGATCACTTACAGGAGAAAGACCAAGGTAGATAACTAAAACAGAGGGCTCATATTCAGACAGATTTAAAATAAGACAAAATAAGCTTTGAAAATAAGATTTTTAGGAGGATTTAAGTAGAGATTGGGGGGAAAGTGATAAGAATGAGTGAAAATGGTTTTGGGACATAAAAGAAAATTCAAATTTGAACATTTCAGTTGTAGAAGCAAAGAATAGAACGAACACCACTGAAAACTGATTTAATGGTCTGAAAGATTAAAAGGGAGAACAATCCCACAGAACCAACCCCAAAATACAAAGAAATGGAAATGTGAGGGAAATACTAAAAAAAAAAAAAAAAGAAAGAAAAGTGGATGAAGTATCTAGGAGTCATGCAAATAACAAGAGTATCAAATAGAGCAAAAATAAGAAAAGAACAATGCAACAGCCAAAGAAGTAATAGGAGAATTTTACAATTTATAATTTCAGAAAATTGGAATTTTACAATTTCAGAAAATGGAATTTTCAGGTAGAAAAGACTCATTAAATGGTACACAGTAGTAATTTAAATTAGACACCTAGGAATCCCAGTTCTGGACAAGATGGAGGTGATACATTTCTCCCTGTTCCTCCTAAACCGCTAACGTATAAAACAAACATTAGAAAACTCTGAATGACAGAGAAAGCAGACCAGCCAGGGACCTCAGGACTCAACAAACAACACGACAATGAATTCCTTAGATTTTCTTTTTGCTTCCTATACATCCCAGACTGAGTACTAGAGACACACACAGCTAAGAAATGCCGTTAGGGACAGACAAAAAGAGCCTCAAGGAAAGTCTGATCTTCATCGTCAAAGGAATGGGAAAGAGCAGCCTAACAAGATAGAAGCCTTGGAACTTCCCCAGTGCTCCAGCAGCTAAGGCTCTGTGCTCCCAATGCAGGGGTGCCCAGGTTCGATCCCTGGTGGGGAAACTAGATTCCACGTGTCACAGCTAAAGATCCCACATGCTGCTTCGAAGATCCTCCATGCCACAACTAAGACCTGGCACGGCCAAATATATAAATATTTTTTAAAAAGAAGAAGAAGAAGAAGAAGCAGCTTTTGTGATAACACCAACCCATTTCAGACAAACACTCCAGAAAAAAATGACACACAACACTCCTATTCTCCCACTCTGGTCAGTAGAGGCTAAGTGGGGAACTTGGACTTCCACCCCTGCCCATGGGTAATGAGGCAGTGTTCCCTTTCCCCACTAGCACAGTGTTAGCTTGCTAGAACAGAAGATGCAAATAAGATGCAGCATCTAGAACATGATACCTAAAACGTCCAAAGGACAATTTTTAAAAATCATGCATCACACCAAAATCAGAAAAATTTCACCTTGAATGAGAAAAAGACAATCAACAGATGCCAAAATGGAGAAACTACAGATTTTGGAATTATCTGACAATGATTTTAAAGCAGCCATCATAAAAATTCTTAAACAAGCACTTCTGAATTCTATTGAGACAAGTGAAACTTTAGAAACTATCAGCAAAGAAATAGGTGTTATTAAAAAATAACTAAATAATATATAACTGGAAGATAAAAGGCGTGAAAAACTCACTGGATAGGCTCAATAGCAAAGCAGGGATAACAGAGGATAAAATTCAGTGGTCTTGGGGCAGATTAATAGAATTTAACCCAGCTGAACAACAGAATGAAACAGCCTTGGGGGAAAATAAAAGAACAAAGTTAAACTAAAATTCATATCATCATAGCCCCAGGAGAGAAGAGAGAGGAGGTGAGGGAGGGACTAAAAAATAGCTAAAGAAACAATCTCTGAGGATTCCCCAAATTGGCAAAAGGCTTAAATTTAGATTAAAGAAGCTGCACAAACTCCAGAAGGGATAAGCTCAAAGAAACTTAAAGAAATCCACAGACATACTTAAGTCCTAACATTTCAATAATTATCAGGCATTGTAATTATACTTCTAAAAACTGAAGACAAAATAAAGAGTCTTGATAGTGGAGAGAAATGACTTAGAGAGGAATACCAATTCAAATGATAACAGAATTCTCATTTGAAATCATGAAGACTAGAAGGAAGCGGTGCAATGTTTTCCAAGTGCTGAATGAAAACGGCTGTCAACTCAGAATTCTGTATTCAGTTAAAACAAAAATCCTTCAGGAATGAAGGTGAAAAACTAAGATGAAAAACCAATATAACTCGTGAACAATAGATCCACCTAAAAGAATGACTATAGGAAATTCTTCAAATGGAAAGGAAATGATAAAAGAAGAAAACTAGGAATATCAGCAATGAAGAAAGAAGAACAGAAAAGGTAAAAATATTAGTTAATATAATAGATTGTTACCTTCCTCAAGTTTTTAGACTTATATTTGGTGGGAACAAAAAATACAATATTGCCAGATGTCCTCAGTATATATAGAGGTAATATTTAAGACAATTATATTGGAAGAGGAGGCTTCCATGGTGGCTCAGCTAGTAAAGAAACCGCCTGCAGTGTGGGAGACTTGGGATCAGTCTCTGGGTTGGGAAGATCCCCTAGAGAAGGGAACAGCCACCCACTCTAATATTCTGGCCTGGAGTCGCACAGAGTTGGACACAAATGAACGACTTTCACATATTGGGAGAGAGCTTAAACAAAGAGACCTAAAGGCACATTTTACTTGAAGTGGTAAAATGTCAACACCAATAGACTGTGACAAGTTGGGTATGTATCAGTTCAGTTCAGTTCAGTCGCTCAGTTGTGTCCTACTCTGCGACCACATGAACCATAGCACGCCAGGCTTCCCTGTCCATCACCAACTCCCAGAGCTTACCCAAAATCATGTCCATTGAGTCAGTGATGCCATCCAATCATCTCATCCTCTGTCACCCCCTTCTCTTCCTGCCCTCAATCTTTCCATCAGGGTCTTTTCAAATGAGTCAGTTCTTCACATCAGGTGGCCAAAGTATTGGAGTTTCAGCTTCAANTCTCTCTTGATTGTGGGGTATCTCTTCATGGCTGCTCCAGCAAAGTGCAGCCTCCGCTCCTCACCTTGGACGAAGGGTGTCTCCCCACCGCCGCCCCCCCCCCACCTCCAATGTGGGACAGCTCCTCCAGGCCCTCTTGCGCCAGTGCAGCCACTGCTCCTTGGACGCAGGTCGATCCCCCCGGCCCCCGACCCTGGCCTTGGACGCAGGGTGTCTCCCCTCAGCTGTCCCCGCGCCATCACAGCCTAGCACTCTTGGCTGCTGCCCCTGACCTTGGACGCAGGGCAACTCCTCCTGGCCGCGCTGAGTGTGCTGGTCACCACAGCCGCCCGTGCCGAGCGCGCCAGCCGTCGTAGCCACCTGTGCTGAGTGCCAGTCAATCAGTGGCTCTTCCCAGACCCCAACCCTGACCCCGGCCCCGGACATAGGGCGGCTCCTCCTGGCCCCTGACCCTGGCCTCGGGCATGGGGTGCCTCCTCCCGGCCGCTGCCCCTGACCTCGGACATCGACGCGGGGTGGCTCCTCCCGGCCCTGGACCCTGACCTCGGACGCGGGGTGGCTCCTCTCGGCTGTTCCTGTGCCGTCGCAGCCTGGCACTCTCGGCTGCTGCCTCTGACCTTGGAAGTGGGGTGGCTCCTCTCAGCTGTTCCTGTGCCATCTCAGCTTGGCGCTCTCGGCTGCTGTCTCTGTCCTCCGACGTGGGGTAGCTCCTCTCGGCCACGCTGAGTGCGCCAGCCTACCCGGCCGTCACAGCCGCTTGTGCTGAGTGCCTCCTTATTTCTTTAACATGCGTTTTGATGAATAGAGACTTTTATTTTTATGAAATCTAATTTACCATACTCTTTTTTTTTTATAGTCTCGCTTTCTATATCCAGTCTAAGAAATATTTGCCTCATATATTTTCTTCTAACAGCTTTATAGTTTTAGGTTTTACATCTCTGGTGCATCTCAGTTTTTGTGTAATCATAAGGTAGGGATCAAGGTTTTTTTTCCCCCTCCATATGGTTGGATGGCATCACCGACTCAATGGACGGGTTTGAGTGGACTCCAGGAGTTGGTGATAGACAGGGAGGCCTGGCGTGCTGTGTGGTTCATGGGGTCGCAGAGAGTTGGACACGACTAAGCAACTGAACTCTAATACATATCCAGTTGTTTCAGTGGCATTTCCTGAAAAGACTTCTCTTTCCCATTTTAATTGCTTTGGCATCTTTGTAGAAAGTTAATTGACCATATATGTGTGGGTCTATTTCTGGACTATGTTCTTTTGCACTGATCTCTTTGTTCTTATGCTAATACCACACTGTTTTGATCACTGTCTTTACAGTTTGTCTTAAAATTAGTGTAAATGGCCATGTTTAGCCTTCTTTTCCAGATAAATTTGGCAATTCTAGGTCCTTTTGCATTCTTATTGAAATTTCAGAATCAGTTTGTCAATCTCTACTTTTTAAAAACTTGCTCGGTTTTGACTGGGATTGTGTTTAATCTGTACATTCATTTGGAGAGAATGGAGGCCTTAACAGTATTGTCTTTCAGTCTATAAACATGGTATATTTTCCATTTATTTGTATCTTTAATTTTTTTCAGCAATATTTTTTAAATCTTAGTGTACAGATCTTGCACCTAAATATATCATAGGTATTTCATATTTCTGAAACTGCTATAAACAGAATTTTTAAAATGTTATGTTTCAATTATTTGCAGTTAGTATAGAGAAATACAGTTGATTTCTCTATATTGACCTTGTATCCTGTGACTTGTCATACTCACTCACTGATTCTAGGAGATTTTTGTAGATTCTATGAGATTTTCATAAATGATCTATAGATACTCTTTATCAAGTTAAGGAAGATACTTCCTGTTTGTGGTTTGCTGACAGCTTTTAATCATAGATAGATGTTGTGGGTTGCCATTTCCTTCTCCAGATAGATGTTGCTGCTACTGCTACGTCGCATCAGTCGTGTCCGACTCTGTGCAACCACATGGACCGCAGCCCACCAGGCTCCTATCTAAGAAATGGTGCTATACTTTTTCATCTTTACCCCATTAATGGGATTCAGACTGAAGGAGCAGCACCTAATCTTGAGACATGTCAGTCTTAGAGCCACATGATGGTTCTTGAAGCTTCAGCTTGGTCATGACATAAATTCACTTCTCTTTACCATGCATAGGTTAAAGCAAAGCATGTGACTATGTTTCTCCCCCTGGGAGGGCCAGTGAAGCCACATGGCAATAGGTAGTTCTGTATAATTCTCTTACAAGAAACTGAAAGTGTTAGTTGCTCAATCATGTCTGTATCTGACTCTTTGCAACCCCATGGACTGAAGCCTTCCAGGCTCCTCTGTCCACGGGATTCTCCAGCAAGAATACTGGAGTGGGTTGCCATTCCCTTCTCTAGAGTATCTTCCTGACCCAGGGATCGAATCTGGGTATCTTGCATGGTAGGCAGATTCTTTACCATTTGAGCCTCCCTCTTATAACGAGGACAACAAATAATTGATATCAGTAATATAATTGACCACACATATCGTTCTTAATTGTATATAATAAGGGTGTGTGTGTGTGTGTGTGAAAATTAATATATTAAAGAAGAAAAAGATCTGGAAAGATATAAACCGAAGTGTGTCTTTTTATCTGTACTTTGTAATTTTTATTTTAAAATTGCCTTATAATTAAAAAGTTTCTTTTTAAGAAAAATGTAAATTTAGTCTCATTTAATAGTCTATTTTAAATATGATTCCTTGTTTTAGATACTCAGAATTTTTGAGCTGGAAAGGACCAGTTGTCTGTCCTGTTTAACTTTTCCTGTCCACCTTACCTCCCAGGTTTATGGATACAGAAACTTTGCAGAAGTGCTTTGTTCCAAGGTCATGTAAACTAGTGGAAGACTCTTCTAGAGCAGGACATTATCTGAATATCAGAAAGCAAAGAAGGCTTGAGAAACAGTTGCTAAGAATCTAGTTTAAAATAGTCTTGTAATTGTTTTAACTCAAGGAATCACTAAAATACTCATAAAAACACCTGAAAGAAGTCCATTCATCCTTCTGTTGACTACCTACTTCTTTATCATCCAATCCACAACTGGGATTTTTAAGTGATATAGTCAGTGCTTCTAGATTTTAAAGGCCATGTATTAGGATATGAAGCGTGAATTGGGATATAAAGGACATAAAATAATTATCAAAGATATTTTTCTCAATTTCGACAACTGAGAGATCCAAGGTATTGATAATGATAACAGCTAAGATTTATTGGCTACATATAATGGGTAAGCATACTTTGTGCATTTTACATGTATTGTCACTCTCAACAACTTCATAAAGTGGATACAATTGTTATCTGTAGTTTGTAATTGAGGAAATCAAGGCACAAAGAAGCTATGCAAATTACCAAAGTCTTCTGAGCAGAGAGCTACAATTTGAACTTGACCAGACTTATTCTACTGAGTCTCTAGAAGAAGGCTAAAAGAAGGTTATATTGTTTTCTAATACCACAGTTCCTTCCTAGATAGGAATTGATTCTAGGTCAAATATGTATATAAGAAAGTTATTTATGCTTAAAAATAAGTTAAATCATGTTAGGTAGTTAATAAGCACAGGTTAGCAGGTTAAGTGGAAAACTGTTTTCTGTACCTTCAGTTTCCTTATTGTTGTCTATTTTAGCTTACTAGATATAAACTAGTAAGCTTTAGATTAAAATCCGGCTTTAGATTAAGATCTGGCTTCAAATTCTGGCTTCACTTCCTAGATTTATGACCTTGGGCAGGTGAAAGGTTAGTAAATGGAAACTGCTGTTTCTTGTTGGTTTGGAAAGCCCATGGTGATGGCTACATTTTATTTTTTTCTTCATCAGGTGGATTTATTTAAAAAGAGTCTTCTGTTGATCCCTATTCACCTGGAAGTCCACTGGTCTCTCATTACTGTGACACTCTCTAATCGAATTATTTCATTTTATGATTCCCAAGGCATTCATTTTAAGTTTTGTGTAGAGGTAAGTTAATATACTCCCCCACTCCTTTTTTCCTATTCATTTTGTCATTGACCAAATGGTATCTCAGCTCTAGGATAGAGCAGCAGAAGTCAATACCACAGGTGATCAGTTTCTGTCATGTCATGTCAAATGTTGGCAGAGAAATGGACTATAAGAGGAACCTTCAGATGGGAAGAGGTATCAGCCCAGGATCTGGATCCCTCTCTGAGATACCTGCCCTATTTGGATTTCATCAGATTTTTTTTTTTTTCAGTCATTCCCTTTAAACTTCATTTTGAATATGGATAGAAATCATTTTCTGGGACTTCCCTGGTGGTCCAGCAGTTAAGACTCCATGCTTCCACTGCAAGGGGCACAGGTTTGATCCCTTAGAGAACTAAGATCCTGCATGCTGTGAGGTGCAGTCAAAAAAACAAACAGAAATCGTTTTTCTTGGTTTCTCCTAGAGCTAAAATTGGTTTGTACCTTCAAAATAACTTCTGTAGAATGAATCATAGCCAAGAGAAATCAGCTGGCAAAATATTAGAGTTCAACTAATAAGAGTTCAACAAGATGGCAGGATACAAAGCAAGAAAAATCAGTATGTTTCCTGATTTTCCTGCACTAGCAAGAGCTAGTTAGAAAATGTAAACAGATTTCATTTTTAAAGCAACAAAGAGGTAAATCACCCAGGAATATACCCTAACAGAAAAGGGGACATTCTTTGAGATGAAAACTCTAACGTACATAAAGGAAATCTGAATAGGTGGAAAGATAGGCACACTCCATATTAGGAGATTGATTCTCCCTGAACTAATATAAACCAATTTTTGTCCTAATCAGTTTCTCAGAAGGATTTTGAATGAAACCTGATAAACTCATCCTAGAATTTATATTGCAGAACTCATGTCATGAACAGCTAAAATAGTTTTGAAGTAGAAAAAAACTGAAGGTCTACTAGATGTCAAACCATATCACAAAGTTTTAATAATTAAAACTTTTAATTATATTGGTTAGGAGTAGACAAGTAGATTGATGGAACAACATGGAGAATCTAGGAATAACTCATGTATATATGGGAACTTAGTATATGATAAAGTTGAGGAAGGACAGGCTATTTGTATATACCTTGGGAAAGTTAGCTATTTGGAAAAGTAAAATACAAATTCTATTTTATACTATTCATATATAAGAAAAACAAATTCCAGATGGAATAATGATCTAAATATAAAACATAAAACTATGAAAGTTAAAATATAGATGTTATGTTCTTAGAATATGAAAAGCCTTCTTATCCAGAACCAATAAAGCAAGACTAAATCATAATTTGAAACTTACATATATCATAAAGTTAAAAGGGATTGACTTGAAGAAACTATGACTGACATATATTCACTTTCTAGAATATAAAAAGAATTACAAATGAGTAAAAAAAAGAAAGATCTAAGAAATGGACAAAGGATAAAATAAGTAATTTTTAGGAAAAATGCCAGTAGCTGTTATACCCATGGAGAGATGCTCACCAGAAAATGGGAAATGTGTTGCAGTCAGTGGGGTTGCAAAGAGTCGGTCACGACCTAGTGAATGAACAACAACAAATTAAAATTACCTCGGGGTTCCATTTTTTTGCCTATTAGGAAAAGTTTAATGGTACTAAAGTGAGTGTAAGGAAATAGTCATTCTCATATTTTCTGGTGGAATGTATAAATTAATACAGCCATTTGGGGAATAACTGCAGTTCTAGTTGCTTCTAAGTGCCTTTTTAAGTCAAAAAGATACATATCCTATTACAAACTAGTTCTGTTTCTTGGTATATACTCCATAAAAGGACTTGTGTATGCACACAAGAATGGGGCACACACCAGGGTGTTCATTGCAGCATTACTGATAATAGTGAAAAATCAAATGAACTAAACTTTGCTCTACCAACAGAATAGCTAAATAGATACACTGTAATATATTCACAATATTAAACAGACCATAGCAGTTACAGAATATAGTATTGGGTTGGCCAGAAAGTTCACTTGGATCTTTCCATACCATCTTACAGAAATACCTGACTAACTTTTTGGCCAACACAACAGATCTTTGTGTCTTAACATGGAAAGATTTACAAGACCTACCGAGTTTGAAAAGGCAAGTTGCAGAATGATACAATATATAGGGGAAAAAAAATACGAATATACAGACATACACTTGTGTATATACATGTACATACACATTTCTCCTCCACCTTCAGAGGGTTAATTTAATTCATGTAACCTCTGACTTCACCCTTACAAAAAGACAGGCAGAGAAAGATATGCACAAAGAGGTGGAGGGCGTAGGGGAAAAGTAGAAATTCCAGTAGGCTTTGTCTTGGGAGAGATCTCAGCATTGGACTTGACTGTATTTAATATCCAGGATGAGTTTAAATAATATAACTTTCTAGAAACTGAGTGATACTTTTACCTGCAGCCCTCATAAATATGGAATATATCTAAGGCTAGAATGTTTAGTTTCAGTTATTAATGATTTCTGCCATGGATTCCTTCTCTCTGTTAAGCATTGGCAGTAATTAAGACATTCTTTTTGTTTTGCCAGTATTTAAGTTTCAAATTCACCAACCTGACTTATTCCTGGAAAAGGCTGACCATCTTATTAAAAAGATCCAATTAAAACATATACTAGTGTCCACAGTCTTAAGTGCATACAGTATAGAAGGTGTGAGTCCTTCACTCTATAAAGTGAGAAAGATCTGAAGTCAAGTTCCAGCTCTAAACTCTTTAATGCATACTCTGCCCAGTGGTGGGGCCACAGCCTCCTCCTTTGCTTCTGTCTGCTGCGGGCAGGTTCCATTTTTCACCAACTGATGGAACACAGCATCTGTGTTGTGGTTTCTTTTTAACCAGAATATAAGAAAGTATTTGCTGACTGAAGCCAGAGAAAAAAATAGACCTGAATTTCTTCAGGGTTGGCAGACTGCTGTTACAAAGGTAAGTAAGTGATAAAAAATGAAAACCCAGGCATGTCAAGGGGCTGAAATTATCTAAGGGGTGGGTGTTTTTAAATGCATATGAAGACTGATCATGAAGATAACCAAAGGAGAGTCTGGAGGCTGCAGGGAGGCAGCTCAGAATAAACCTCAGTTCAGTATTCATCATCTGGCCGCCCAGTTTCCCGCTGCTTGCTGAAGCAAGTAAATTCAGTCATTTCACCCCTGGGGCGGCTTCTGATGATATAGGTGCTCTGTTGAAAAAAAGATATCTGCTTCTTGCCTCATAGCTCTTATTTTCAGATGATTCATATAGACCCAGAGAAATACATGACTATTTTGGATTCACCAAGGGAGCAAGTGCACTGGGCTGCTTTCCAGGCATTTGGGGAAGACAAGTGGCTTGAGAGCTTCAGTTCTGAACACAGTCCAGAAGCAGCACTTTGTTTAGCTGTAGACAGTAAAGCTGTATATGGGGAAGAGTAAGCAGGCCTACTGTCTTAACTCTGTCACAAATACCAGGGTCTTGCATTTTATGGGGCACTGCTTTGTTTTCCAGGTGTTTTTGTATGTATGATCTCATTTGATCCTTATAATCTGAGGTAGGCAAGTCATGTAGGAGTAAGAAGCATCTCTGACCTTCCCCAAAGTTCATCAAAACCATTGACCATCAGGTCCTTGAACTCAGGTCTGTTTGGATCAATGACACAATGTTAAAGCAGCAGAGTCTTGAAATAAACCTTTAACCCAAACCCAAAGGGACAAGGTTATGCATTTATCCTTGAACTAAATGCTAACTTTTAAACTTAAGTTTCATGTTTTAAATACCCTAGTTTATTAGTTGAAACCAGAATTGCTCTTGTGAATATTCTGAACTTACCCAACAGTATATCCAGGTATTCCCCTAAATTTAGTCAGGATCTTTCAACACTGCAGACAGAATATGGTAACCAGTTCTTTGGAAAACATTCTGTTTACCTTTACAGTGTCTTTAAAAGAACAGGAGATTTGTGAAATGCGAGATGAAGAGTGAAGACTGCCAAGCAGCATTTAGTACTAAGGATTCAGAGTCCAGGTCTGCGTTCTCTGAGTCACGATTCCATTTTGATTCCATTGTCAGTGAACTGACAGCAAAACTGATTATCCATGGAAGTTTTAAAATAGGATTTTTGACTTCCCATTTCTCACGTTTAGGCAAATGTTCTATAAGTTACTGATTGATAGCTCTTTTCATGTGACCAGGTGCCTCCATAAACTCAAACACTTTGTAAACCAGAGGTATATACCAGCTGTCTTGGATACAAGTTTCCTGCAGCTTTTCTTATCTGACAGGGAACACTTGACTTTATTTTAATAATTGTTTTGTTTTTCCCCTTAGTGTATTCCACAACAGAAAAACGATAGTGACTGTGGAGTATTTGTGCTCCAGGTAAAGAATTTCTTTTTTTGTATTTACAATTTATAAACTTGGTGGGTTTAGAGGAGAAGGTTGATGTGTGCATGGTACTAGGTACAGGTAACAGAACACTTTTCCTCCCAAATCTGTCATTGAAAAGCAGTAGTTCTTGCATTTTCATATATTATCATTAGGAAGAACCACCTTCTAAGGCTGAGGATAAATAATTGGTATCACCTGTGTATTATCAGAAGTTATTGGCAAGTCACATTGGAGACTGACCTGAATTGGTCCTGTCATACACTCTTGGCATTTGTAGAATTAACTATATTTTTTTAACCACTGGCAAGTAGTCTTTTACCAGAGTAAAAACTAACTAGATATTAAATAAGGGCCACATTCAGACACTGCGCTTTCTCATGCTGCAGGTTCCTTTAGATTTCAAAGAGCTATTGAAAAAGTTATTGTATTTATGAAGGAAATCATAGTTTATAATCCATGATTTACAGATCTCCAAAGATCTTGGAAGATGGGCTCACTCATATGACTCATGAATGTCTGGGGTTTGTAAACAAACTCAGGTTCTCATTTAAAGGACATATTAGGTTTCACTACATTCTCAGCAGGTTTCACCTTGAGAACTGGAGCCCCTTTGGCAGTTTTGCTTTTCACAGTATTGAGTGGGGAGGGAAGGAGTATCCCAAGCCATATACTTACCTGAAAATTTGACTGTAATTTAGAGGTAACTTTTTTTTTTTGGAGGTAAATGTTTTGAAACAGTATGTTTTACAAGTCTAAACCAATTTTAACATTTAGCTTAGACCCTATTCTGTTAAGTCTGCATCTAGTAAAATGGTGCGTTGGGCTGATACTCCACATGCCACTTAAGTGTTTCTGGGACCTTTCCAGTACTGCAAGTGCCTCGCCTTAGAGCAGCCTTTCCAGTTTTCCCAAGAAGACATGCCCCGAGTGCGAAAGAGGATTTACAAGGAGCTGTGTGAGTGCCGGCTCATGGACTGAATCAACAGGGACTCTGGGAAGTCTGACCAAGTTGGAACAGGTGGTTTGTTACTTGAATCTCCAAACACTTATTTGAATTTTTACAGGTATTTCAGATCAGTGGTGTTGGGCCACTATTGTTACCTCAAGTTTATTTTCTGCCCTTAACTCATTTCTCTAGTGACCATGTACTATTTTTTAATGTTCAGTTTGGTTTCATTTTTAATTTTATGGATTCTGTGTGTGTCCCTCCCATATTTAATATTTATTATCCAAACGCATGCATATAGACAGAGCATGCAGTGCAGAGTATTAAAAAAAAAAGCCTAGTAGATTTGGTGCAGCTTTTGAAACTTAGTTAGATGTGAACTGAATACAGGTTTAAATTTTAATTCCAGAACCTAAAAATGCAGGATGTTTTTGATAGAACATAACTCTGAGAGTAGCAGATGTTCCCTGGGGCATAAGGGGTAGCTAGGAGGGGTTTTGACAGTCAGTCCTCTGTTTTATTTTTACCAGCAGCACCTTTCACTGACTTCTCTCTTCAGTGAGTCCCATTCCTTTTAAAGGATGAAAAGGAAGTGGCCATAAACTGACTGGTTTGTTCTATTTATGGTGGCACACTTGTAAGCACAGTGCCTGCCTTTCAAAGAGTTAAGATATGAGAAAACGAAAGTGACCTTGAGGGTCCAATTATCTCCACAAATGAGATTTCAGCCTTAGCTTTAAGATTTATAATAAATGCTTTAGTCTTATAAAAAGCTTTTGCTGGAACATTGAACTCCTTGGATTCTTCTGGTTTTGACCCATTAAAATTTAGTATCTGTCAAACTAGTGGTGGAACAAATGAGAATCCAGCCCAAGAGTAACTTAACAAGTTGTCACTTCCCCTGTATTGTTTCCCACATGGAAGAAATTAAGATTTGCCAAATACCTATTTCAAGGGTATTTAAAATATAAACATTCAAAACCAAAGACTAATTTTAGGTCTTTTGGATGTGGCTGGGGAAGAGAGAACAGAAAAGGTAATAAGGGAGACTTGATACTGTGGGGGTTACAGCAAATGTTATATGAGTGTTTCCCCCCATTTCTCTAATGATCTCAGCAACATGCAGGGCTTATCTGTCTCTGCTTGACCATCCCTGAGACTCTAGCACAGGAGTCTTTTTTTTTTTTTTTGCTTCCTTGAACCTCATCTGGAGGAAAGCAGAAGTGGCCCTGTCCTTACCCTTTGCTGCATTAGGATTAAAGTAATGAATCTTGCATCTTTAACAGAGTTTTGTGATAATTAGAAAGGAAGAATAAGCAAATGGCAAAAGGTACTTGGGTTAATGCCTCCTTAGGTGTGCAGAAGGCAGGGCTGACTGCCAGCAGTTGAGGGTGGAATCAGAACATGTTTACGTGCAAGGTTCCCTATCCCCAGACATTCCAAGCACCAAAACCAGTGTTTACATTATAAACAGGCCAGCACTTTCCTACTCCCTCAGACTCAAAACTCCTTAGTTTAAAACCAGGTCAGTATTTCTTATTGTACTTCATATCATTAGAAAGATTGAGATTAGAGGCACTTTGTGCTGCTGCAGGTAGGGCTGCATCCACATTGGAAAGGTGACAAAATGGGTTGGATGTTTTCTTGAGGTTTTCAGGCATAATTATGCAAAGGAGATTTTTCAAATCTGTATGCCAGATGTTTGCTTTTTTTTTTTTGGTAGTTAGTAAGTAGGCTGTTAAAAATGTCTTATACTTTAGAGCACCATAGTTCATATCTCATTGACAGAATCAGGCATGCAAGAGAGTTGTGTTCTGGAAAAAAAATCTTAATGCCCCAAGCTTGAGTTGTCATTTCTTTCAGTCTGAGAAATGGTCATTCTCTTAGCAGTGAGGCAGAGAGACCCTACAGTGAACTGTCCCAAGTCACGGGTCTGTTTCATGTCTGGCTTAATAGGGGCACCTTGAGCTACACTGTCCAGCATGCTTTAGCTTAAATGTCAAATATTTTAAGTCTGGCTAAAATGTTTCTGTTATTCATAAGAAGCTTGTTTCAATACATGCAGTTGCTTCCCACTTGCCCTTTCTACCCCTAGTCTTGTGATTAGGTATAAACCTCTATTTAGCCTAAGTCCTCCATTAGGATGGCCTTTTTTCCTGATGTTTGCAATAATGGTTTCCCTGCAACAGAAATTTCTGAAATATAGTCTGGGCTGTTGGCAGAAGAGACAGGCATTGTTTTGTTTTGCTCTCACTAGCTTGGCACTGAATTGTCTAGGTGCCCACAAGGTGGGCAGACCTTATGCTTTGGGGGTTGAGGGCAGGCCTTACACAAACTAAAAGCTGCTTATGATGTGCCTTCAACAAGCTGCTCAGTCCTTTACATCAGCAAACTTACCAGTCTGTAGTTGCTTTTATCCTTTTGTAAAATCTATAGCAATGAATGTAGGTTTAGTTCAACTTTTAGTTCTCTCAAACTAAATGGCTCAGACGGTAAAGTGTCTGTCTGCAAATGCAGGAGACCCGGGTTTGATTCCTGGGTTGGGAAGATCCCCTGGAGAAGCAAACGTCAGCCCACTCCAGTACTCTTGCCTGGAAAATCCCATGGACGGAGGAGCCTGGTTGGCTACTGTCCATGTGGTCGCAAGGAGTCGGACACAACTGAGTGACTTCACTTTCACTTTTAGTTCTCTCAATCATAGAGAATCAATCTCTTAAGAAAGGGAGAAACAGCAGCTGCTTGCTGCCAGCAGTTCCCAAATCTTTTTTAGGGCTTTGCATTTTATTTTATACGTATCATTGAATATAATTAACACTGGTCACCTTGAATTCGTAGTTGGAACAAAGGAACAGACCTGAGACATCGCCAGCAGTAGCCTAAGTAGAGCTGCCCCCTTTCTCTGCAGTTGTGGTTTACTACTTCCTGGGTTAGAAGGAATAACTGGGAGCTCTGCATGGATCAGGCCCTTCAGGCAAGAACCAGTGTGTTAATAGTGTGAATTAGATATACTGACTACCTGCTCTGCTGAATTGTTATGAAACTGAACTAATAAGCAGTTATAAAACACATACTTTGTTATGTGCTAGGCTCTGCCTCCTGGCCTGTAGATAAGTTAAGAAGACCTAGGGAATACCATCAGACATGCTAATTGTATTTGGGTTTAACAAAAGCAGATCTAGACAAGCTGTCCACTTAAATGGTACCTTTTGGTCAGAAAAAATTTATTTAAAGATTATTGTCATGTAAAATTACTCAAACCTTCTAGCAAACATATTTTTTGAAAAATAAACTAAATGCCTTTATAAATGTGTGTTCTCTTGTGTTGGGTAACATGTACTGTTTGGTGAGTAGTAATTTTTCCCAGTGGCATTCCGGTCATGACAAGGCTTATCTGCATAGGCTCTAAGCAGCTCACTGTCCAGTAGTAGCACTTTCTACAGTAATGGAAATGTTGTTCTGTATTTGCATCCACTACAATAGCCATTACCACATGTAGGTATCCAGCATCTGAAATGTGGCTAATGTGACTGAGGAACAGTTTTAATTAGCTGCATGTAGCAAGAGACTACCATATTAGTAACTCTCAAATCAAAATGGACATGCAAATTCTGCACACTATGCAGATTCTCCCCCAAAACGTATTAATATTCCAGGGTATTCAATGTCTCTTGGTGAGGAAAACACAGTAAGTTGGTCCAATTTTATTGAACTCTGTTACAGAAGACAATTCAAATATGAAATACTGTCTGTGGTTTTAAGGCCTATAGAAATCTGAATCATCTTACTGCAAAATAATACAAAATACATTAAAACTACTGTAAAAAAGACTTTATGTCCTCATTAAATTACTTGCACGTTTTCCTAAATACTTACAACTAATTTAGAGATATCCAAATAGCCAATTTAAATTTGAGAAAACACACACTGTAACATGAAAGCTGTTCACATTGAGATACTCCAGCCCCAACTTCAAACTCCTGGAAATTAGGAGATACTTTGTTGCTAGATGAAAAAAATCTCACTTAGGTCAAGGAGAATTATACTAGACTAGCAGTTTAAAATGAGCAAGAATTCATGTAACATTAGAGAAATCATCTCTTGCCTTACAAATGCAAAATAAATCCTCTAGACTCCCTTCTGAGAGTTGTAGAGACCATCAGCTGACTGTCCGGCCTCTGAAACAGCACAATTGGAGAAAAAAATAAGACAGACTTCAATATAGGAACTGGCCAAAACATTTCCCAAGGGAAGCATTTCTGATTTTGTTAAGCCATTCTTTCAATCTGTAAGCTCTTTAAAAAAAAACAAAAAAACACAAACACCACAAAACACTCCATTCCCAAGATCAGTCTGAAAATAAAATAGATCTGAAGGTGCTCACATCTCACATTTTGAAAAATGTGTTTAGTAAATAAATACCCTTCAATACCTGTCCCTTATTTCCTGATATACAAAGCATGTAAAGCAGGTGGTGTTCCCTGGGACTGTCTAAAGCTTACTTTTATACCGTTTAGGAATTTCCATTAAGTTTTGCCTTTACAGATTAAAAATCAACACAGAAAAAAAATTCAGTTATCAAGCATCTGTCCCCCTAATTTAGAGCAAAGCTACATAACATAGCAAAAGCCCACTTATTAAACTTTATCTTATAAAAACTTAAAATTTTAAAAATAGTTAATTCCAGGTCCCATGGTAGACCATGAACCTACTTAGCTGCAAACATGGTAGACACTTAAAAATTTCGTCCAGTCTTCTAAAAGAAGTGTTTTTTGGCTGACAGATCAACATTATACATGAAGTCTGTTGCTAAGGAACACAATTTTTGACCTAGTAACAGAAATCATTTTGGTAATCTGACACAAAACCAAGATTCTAAGATTTAATTCTACAGAATTAAGGGCATTCTTTTGGATTCTGTTCTTTAATAATTTTTAAGAGGAAAACCATGACAAGGCTTCCAGCTCAGTAGAAACATTGATTAAAGCTTTGTTTAAAAAAAAAAAAAAAGGCAGGTTTGCAGACCTTGGGTAACACCCGTCAAATTCAACAGGTCAAAGGAGTGGGCTTTCGTGATGAGGCTCTCAACCACTCACTGGTTTTGGGCCAGTTTTCCATAGCCACCTCTTCCAGCATCATAGTCCTGACGATATTCATCTCGTACCTTAATTGAAAAGAACATGTTACAGTATAGAGATTAGTGTAAGAAACATGCCTTCCAAAATATGTCAGACAAATAACTAAGCCTTTTCAGATGTCATAATGTAAACATTGTAAGTGTAACATGACTTTGAGAAACTGATGATAAAGTTCAACTGCCCTGCAAAATTATTTTAATACTGCTTTTTTTTAAAAGAACCAAACAACCTGAGATGGAAAAAAAAAAAATTAAAACTTAAAAAAAGAAATAAAAGAACCAAACATCAGGCTTACACTCAGCATTCAAAGACAGCACATTCCAAAGAATATTTAAACTGTACTGAAATAAAAATGGAAAAGTTGTTTTAGTGCATTCTGCTTTGTTCAACATTCCTGCAGGAGAATATTCAGCCCCTTGCAGAAATCCAGTCATGGTTGCTTGCAAAGATATACTATTTAATGGTATTTTAAAATATTAATACTTTATCAACCCCAATGGGTGGATTCACTTCAAGCCAAGGTTATAGGCAGTTATTTTGAGAAGGGCAAATACGAACTGACAATATACTTATCGTTTAGGAATGGCATCCCAGGCAAAGGCTGAGCACAGAAAACCTTCCTGCGTACCTGGCCCCCAGAACGCCCACGGCCATACTGCCTGCCCTCCTTAAAGCCTGCATCCCAGTCGGTACGAATGATCCGGTCATCCAGACGAGTTCCATTTATATACCGCATGGCATTTTCTGCATCTGCTCTTGAATAGTATCTTAATTATGATTATTAAGGAATTAGCATTTCTCCAGACATTTTTATAAATAGAGGAAGAAACATCTAAGTGAAGCTGAGTTAAAGAGTACAAAAACTAATCTAAACAGATGGAGATCAAAGACATAATTTGGCCTTATCGGCCTGTTGAGGTTGGTCCAGAAGCAGTCAAAAATGATATCTCATCCTCAGCTACACTGATGGTTGTTTGGATAATCCTGTTAAATACCCAATCCCACTGTCCCCATATTTTCTTTTGCAAAATACAGATTTGTTCTGTGCAGGTTTAAACCACGAACTGTTATCCAAGGAAACAACAGCATCTTTCGGTTCCCTGAATATGAAGCTGTACGTTCAAGAACCACCTTAAAAAGAGGTCACTGCATAAGACCTGCCATCACATTTCATTAGAAGGAAACACTCAAAAAGTATCACTCAAGTCAGTAGTTCTAAACCAGATCTACTAAATCTATTTTTGGGATGCTATTAAAAACTATATGTAAGTAATTATGATTATATCTGGATCTAGGAAATACTGATCTGGACCTTTCCCCTTGTCTATGATTACACAGGTAGGGAAAAACTTGCTGAAATTCCAGTGTCTACACAATGCCTAGCACACATGGGCATTCAATAATTCTTTGTTGAATGAAATGAATGCTAAAGGGCAAATGGAGGCGGGGAGGGAATACTGACAATGAAAGGTAGCCTTTCTTTTGGTTATTTGTCATCTTGATTATTGATCTTTGACCTTCAAGGCAAATGCAAAAACATTCCAGTTCTTAAACACTGATTAGTATCTAATATTTTCTTTGTCTTTTTAGCGCCTATGAATTATTTTACACTCTTGGCACCAGAGGTGAAAGCAAAACCTGGGCACTTGTCCCTGTGTCTGAAGGAGTAAAAGAAGCTTGCAGAGCCCAGAAATCAGACACGAAGTGGGGAATAGGTTCAAACGTGGGGCTTCTGATTCAACCTGATAGTGAGCACATTGTATCTTCTTTCCTTCTCAGGGCCTCCATTAGCCAACAGGAAAGAAACATACCCAAAGAGTAGAAGAGGCCATCAGCAGATGAGAGATGTAAAAGCTAAAGACTAATAATGGGTGAAACAAAGTCACAGTAGGAAATACTCCTGAAAGGCTTAAAGGAGACAGTAAACCCAGGAAGCTCTTAATTCCAAGTTGATTATGTAGTAAGGCTGCAAATAGTGTTTAATTAAAGGTCTCTATGTGGGAAGAAGACCTGTTAGCAGGAACACATTTAATTCCAGGCAAATAAAAAAGATAGGGTTGTGAACTAACTGAAGGAACTATGGCATTGTCTTTAACATCAGCAAACTAAAATCTTTTTTCATTCTAGCATTTAAGAAACCCACATGTCCCAAAGGCAAGTCAACAACTTAAGAAGCTCTGCCTAGATCCACAAAGTCAGCCTTTCCCCCCAGAAACCAAGGATCACCAGAAATTTAAGGAAATTTTACAGCATAAATACAACGGAAAGAATTCAAGGCACAGAAAATTCAAATGACATGGTGGACTAGGTCTGCAAATTTTCTCAAAATGACCAAAAAAGAAAATAACAGTTAAAAAACAAAATATGAAAGGGTAAATCCAGGTGGTCAAATGTATGTAGAGCTTCCAGGGAGAGAATGGTCACAAGTAAATATGGTTACGACACGTAGAGCATCAAGCTATATACATCTACATAATACTATATAGCTGTTATAAAAAGAGGTAACCTACATGTGCTAACATGGAACAATCTCTAAAGTAGGTGAAAAAAAGTGCACACAACATGTTACCACACATACATAGAATTACTTCTGGAAAGACACCAATGAGATTGATAGCTAATGTCTCTGCACTTAGAATGATAATGGGGCTTTTATTTTTCAATACACTCTTTGGACTTTCTGAAGTACCATAAGCATATACATTTTCAAAGATTTACTTAACAAACTATGAAAAAAGAATGGATTTCAGAACACAATGTATGTTACTAGCTTTCCCAATACTAGATGTATTGGACAGAAGGCAGGAGTAGATGAAGGAAGAAGAGGAAGAGGTAAGTGCAGCGATGCTAATCACCAAGTGTCCTCACTCATCTGTCAAAACAGGCATCAGCCGCTCTCAGCCCCAGCTTCGGGCAACAGCTACACAGAAGGATACTCCACAAAGCAGAACCCACATGCTGTCTTCTTCATTTTATCCAGGCCCATGATGATTTTCTTTATGTCACCACTTTTGCTGAAGAGCTCATAGATTTGTTCTTCCGTTGTATAAAAGGAAAGATTTCCAACATACAATGTACAGCTTTTCTTCAGTAATTTTTCCTGTTCTTCATTGTCACCCTAGAATTTCCGAGATAGGGAGCAAAGTGGGGGGGAGGGGGAAGGCACAAAACAATATGAAGGGTATGCTCCAAGTTGCATTTTTTTAGAAGTATGAATTTAACATGGATATCATACAGAAGCAACAGGTAATATGTCCACCTCTAGGGAGAATCAAGGGACTGCACGTCATGTTTCTATGTATGCTGCTAAGTTGCTTTAGTCGTGTCCAACTCTGTGCAACCCCATAGATGGCAGCTCACCAGGCTTCACCATCTCTGGGATTCTCCAGGCAACAGCACTGGAGTGGGTTGCCATTTCCTTCTTCAATGCGTGAAAGTGAAAAGTGAAAGCGAAGTTGCTCAATCATGTCAGACTCTTTGTGACCCCATGGACTACAGCCTACCAGGCTCCTCCATCCATGAGATTTTCCAGGCAAGAGTACTGGAGTGGGGTGCCATTGCCTTCTCCAAGAATCTCATTTAATTTATCATCATCAATCTACCTGAGGGAAAGACCGTTAAGTAACCTGTCCAAGATCATGCAGCTAATCAGTAGTTGCACTTGGAACCCAAGCCAGTCTTATCCCTAATCCCCTATTTCCTTAAAAAGTTCCCAGGACAAGAGTCATTCTACAATAAANTCTCCAAGAATCTCATTTAATTTATCATCATCAATCTACCTGAGGGAAAGACCGTTAAGTAACCTGTCCAAGATCATGCAGCTAATCAGTAGTTGCACTTGGAACCCAAGCCAGTCTTATCCCTAATCCCCTATTTCCTTAAAAAGTTCCCAGGACAAGAGTCATTCTACAATAAAAATAGATTTTTCACAACTTTGGAATGAGACACGAAACAAGTTTATTACTCCAGTTACTGACTTGTTAAAATTATGGTCAAGAAGCATTTTCCTCTTTTTTTCTCACATGTTTAAGTCATGTCCCAACAAATAGCTTACAGTTTAAGACAACTAGTGTTAGTACTTAAGGTATGACATAGATACCATTCCGGAAATACTGTAGAAATTCTATAAGACAGTATCTTACAGTAGTCTAAATAAAGCTATTGACTTTAGACTGCAGATAGACAACAGTAAAAGTTTACTTCCTTTCAGTATTGTCATCTTGCAGGATGCTTGAAATTCAACATGGCTATGATGTGGTACGACGTGTAAAATAATGACTGTGCATGTGTTTATTTGTCCAGTCATGTCCAACTCCTTTTGATCCCATGGACTGCAGCTCACCAGGCTCCTCTGTCCATGGGATTCTCCAGAGGGGAATACTGGAGTGGGTTGCCACGCCCTCCTCCAGCATACCTTCCCAACCCAGGGATTAAACACTGGTCCCCTGTATTGCAGACAGATTCTTTACCAGTTGAGCTACCAGGGAAGCCCATAATCATGCCTGGTATATAGTAAACATTTAAAAAACTAAATGTTGAATAAATTTGAGATCTTTCTCAATTTTGCCTCAAATTTGTTTTCCCACNATTGGAATGAAAACTGACCTTTTCCAGTCCTGTGGCCATTGTTGAGTTTTCCAAATTTGCTGACATATTGGGTATGTATAGTTTAATATTAATATGTTATCAACAACTGAACTATATACAAAACTATACTCAAAAAAAATCTACAGATAAATCAAATTGAAATTCTTAGAAATGCCCAAGTAGGGCCTCCTCGGTGGCTCAGTTGGTAAAGAATTTGCCTGCCAATGCAGGATACACTGGTTCAATCCCTGATCTCGGAGGATCCCACATGCCATGGGGCTCCTAGCCCATGCACCACAACTATTGAACCTGTGTTCTAGAGCCCAGAAGCTGCAATACTGAGCCTGTGTGCCACAGCTACTGAAGCCTACAGGCTCTAGAGCCTGTGCTCCACAACAAGAGAAGCCACTGCAATGAGAAGCCAGTGCACTGAACTAGAGAGTGGTCCCCATTTCCCACTACTAGAGAAAAAAAAAAGGCCTGAGCAGCATCAAAGACCCAGCACAGCCAAAAATAAATGAAGAAATAACTAAATAAAATTATTATTTTTAAATGCCCGATAATTCACAGGGAGGCAGAAAGAAGAAAAGACAAATGAAAATGGGGAATAAACAGGAAATAAACAGTGAAATGTCAGACTTAAGTCTTTACATTTCAATAATTACATTAGAAGTAAGTTGTCTAAAATACACCAGTTAACAGAGACTGACAGAATGGATTTTGCATGACCTGATAAATTTTCTGAACTCCAAGAATAAAGTATAAATGTCATAAGCTTCTAGACAATGTGAATAGCTTATTTATGAAGGAAAGAGAACCCTCCAAAATTATTCTGTGGACCCTACAAAATTGTTAAAATGTATTGAGACCTAATACTTGTTAGTCACAGTTCTAAGCAATTCATGTTATCTCATTTGAACATAATTCTACAGGATTTATATTATTAATTAGTACCTTTATTATGTAGATGAGAAAACTAAAGCTAACTTTTCCAAAATCACTTAATTAGTATGTGGCAGAGCTTAGATTCAAACCCAAGGAGTTTAATGAAACAATCTAAAGAATAAGTACAAGTTAGCTACCGGGGGAAGGAGAGAGAAGATAGAGCTCGTAGGCAGAGACAACAGCCTATGACAAGGTTCTGAAGGCCAGAAGGAAAACCTATGGTATGCAAGGTGTTTAAATATAATATTAATCAATCACAAAGCTCTAATAAGCAGATATTAAGGTGTCTGTTTTGCAGACAAAGAGATTCAGCAAGGTTAAGTAGCTTGCTCAAAATCCAGCTAGTAAGCAATGAAGACAGAATTTAAATCTGGGTCAGTGACCATTCTCTATTCAGTCAACAAACTAGAAAGGCTCTTGAAATCTATTTCCCATGATGATCGTCTTTGTCACCTGAATAGTTTTCCCGCAGGAACTCAGCAATTAAAACCTTAAAGATAAAGGGATCTGTCCTACCTTTCTAGATAATTTTGGTCAAAGTTGCTCTGGGTCTGAGTGCCTTATCTATAAAAGAAAGAATCGGGCGACATCAGCTTTTCTCTATCTGGCTGAGGGGAGAATGTGGAATCCTTTATTCAGTGCAGAACCTATTAGATGGAGCCCAGTGTGGAAGGCAGGTAAAGGCAGAGCGAGCCTGATTGAAGGGGCAGTGCTAGCCTGGACCCTCCTCAGTTAGTCGCTTAGCAGGGTCCGACTCTTCGTGACCCCACGGACTATAGCCTCCCAGGCTCCTCTGTCCATGGAATTCTTCAGGCAAGAATACTAGAGTGGGTTGCCATGTCCTTCTCCAGAGGATCTTCCTGACCTAGCGATCAAACCAGGGTCTCCCGCACTGCAGGCAAGAGTTTTTACCATCTGAGCCACCAGTAAGGCTCTCAGTTAAAACACTCCTTTACAACCTAAAGTCTGGAAAGGGTGCATGCTCCAGGCACAGGGGAGAGTCTTGGAGGCACTCTTTCGTTTTTAGTCCAGGATAAGGAGAGAGATTGGAGAAAGCAATGGCACCCCACTCCAGTACTCTTGCCTAGAAACTCCCATGGACAGAAGAGCCTGGTAGGCTGCAGTCCATGGGGTCGCTAAGAGTCAGACACGACTGAGCGACTTCCCTTTGACTTTTCACTTTCATGCATTGGAGAAGAAAATGGCAACTCACTCTAGTATTCTTGCCTGGAGAATCCCAGGGACGGGGGAGCCTGGTGGGCTGCCTTTATGGGGTCGCACAGAGTTGGACACGACTAAAGCGACGCAGCAGCAGCAGCAGCAGCAGCAGCAGCAGAGAGAGAGGTGGGTGATCTAGATTTTCTTAAAAACAAGGCTTTATTCACGTTTTGTTACTATGTACTGTGTACTGCAACATTGTCCTTCAGTCTGCTTTGAACCTCAGGGATGTTCTGGGAAGGATGTGTGCTGGAGTCAGATGGGGCTTGAATTCCAGCTTCTGTCCCTTGTGAGTTTTGTGTCCTTGGACAGCTAATGTAGCCTTTCAGTTTTTCTCATCATTGCAAGGAGATAATGCTGATCTTGAAGGGTGTTGTGAGAACTAAATTAAATAATAAGAACAAAGTACATAGGGGGTGTTGTAGACATTTGATAAAGGCAGCTATTATTATGCACATTGAAACTCCCAGATCTGAATACTTTGCTGTGGAGCTTGTGTCTTTTTTCTTTTTTCCTTTTTGATGAAGATTTTTTGATACAAAAAGAGACAATACTTTTTGCAAAGGAATGCTGAAGGTATCTTAAATTTAAGGTGGTAAATTATGAAAAACTGTGTACTTGTTAATGACACTGAAGATATGGTATATTTTCACAATCTGGACTCTTAATAATGACTGCTAAACATGCTAATTAGCTTGAAATCCAACAGCAAGAGCATTCACAAAATAATCCACAAAATAATAATTAATAATATTTATTAAAACATTCTTTTTTTTTTTTTTTTTTTCAAAAATAAAACATGACTTTATGAGCCTAGAATTGACAGGATAACCTGACTTTACAGACTTTCTGTCTTATGCATCATCATGTAGCTGGGGGCACGGCCTGACACCCCAGAGCCTAGGAAATCTAGGAGTGTGTTTTAATAGAGGCTAAAGTCATGGCAGATTTCCTATAATGGACCATGAATTCCTGCTATTTCCCATGGAACTTAATGGGAGAACATTTCAGAAGCATATGGTACTTTGTCAACTGATCCTAATGTGACCATTAGTATGGCTCCAGAGGGAATTTGAGTCTATGCTCAGAGAATGAACACTTGGGGAACAGAAATAGCTACTTATAGCCCTGCCTTCCCTACAACTCAGTTCAGCTTCCCCCTCTTCTTTCAGTCCTACCAGAAAAAGATGCATAATAGGGGCGCGTCATTAGTGGTATCTGCACTACTCACACTTGAGCCATAATCCCTGAAGGCACACCACTTTGCTATCCTTCAGACCCCTTATGCAGACAGTATCTCATTTGACTCTCACAGTACTCCTCTAAGCTATGTATTGTTATTCCATTTCACGACAAGGAAAACAGGCTCACAACAGTTAAACTATTTGCTTGGAGGTCAGAGATAAGTGGCAGAGCTAAACCGCAGTCCAATGCAATAGCCCAAAACCATGCTGGATATGCAGAAGTATTGACTTGACGTGACTGGATTCTGTGAATTGCTCACCTGAATCAGATGCGGCCCAAACTTAGCATATGCAAATATATTAATTTGTCCAATTAACATTGACTGGGAGCCTTTGAGTGTGCGAGGTGAGCGGAAGTTGTGTCCTGGGGAAGTGCAAGGGCCCTGGAGTCATTCAGCACAAGAATGTACAGGCATCCTGGCCTGAGTAAGTGCTCATTAAGCGCTAGGCATTATTAGTGAGAGATATCATGGAGCATGAGAAGATGCATTGGACGTGGTCTTGACACTCTAAAGCTCTAAGATTTAAATAAAATGTATGACTATCTGAAAAAACTAAAGAACTGAAACTCTGTCTTGCTTCTTATATCTTACTCTTTATTCCTAGATAACATTCAAATGAATCAAATGTTTAAATGATGAAACCATGAAAGCACTAGAAGAACATATGGGAAAGATTGTGAACATTAAATAGAAGATGAGTAGATATTATTACATAAAAATAAAAAATCTTGCATAAGAGGGGAAGGAGAAACCCTATAAGCATACTCAAAAGATAAATGAAAAATTAGGGAAAATATCTGTAATACATGTGCCAAACATGGGGATAATATCCTTATTATACATTTTTTCTAAAAATCAATAATAAAAAGATCAACAACCCAGTAGAAAAATAAGCAACAGATAGGAATAGGTAATTTATGATAAAGCAATTATAAATGACCCTATTGCTGCTACAACACTGATAGAAATACTCAACCTCACTCATAAGGGAAATTCAAATAAAGGTTAACATTGAAATGTCATGCGTTACCTATCATAATGTCAAAGACCAAAATTTTTCATAATATACTGTGTTGTTGAAATGTGGAGAAACAAACTCATATATTACTGGTGGAAGAATGCTGCTGCTTAGTTGCTTCAGTCATATCTGACTGTGCGACCCCATAGTCTCTTTGGGACTTCATGGACTGTAGCCCACCAGGCTCCTCTGGGCATGGGATTCTCCAGGGAAGAACACTGGAGTGGGTTGCCATGCCCTCCTTCAGGGGATCTTCTCAATCCAGGGATCAAACCCGGGTCTCCTGTACTGCAGGCAGATTCTTCACTGCTGAGCTACCAGGGAAGCGCTGGTGGAAGTATAAATTCATAAAATTTCTGGGAAGGGCAATTTGGCAATATCTATGAAAAATTTTAAAGGTACATCAAAACATTTTAGACCACCTAAGTGTCCATCATTAAAGGACAGGTGAGTTATGGCACATCCATTCAATGGAATAGTGTGTAACAGTAAAAAAAAAAAAAAAGCTCTTCTGTACCACTGACTAAGAATGCTTTTCATGATATATTAATTTTTTAAAAGCAAAGCACAGAACCATGAATATAATGTGGTACCATATGTATATAAAAAAGGAAGGAAATGGTTCTTTAAGAATAGATATGAAACTGATAACACCGGTTAACTCAGGGAATAGAACTAGAAGGCTGAGGACAGAAATGAAAGTTAAACTTTCTACATATACCCTTTGAATCTTATGAATTTTGAAGTGTATAATGGTATTAAATATTTTTAAGTTTTAGCATTGAAAAAAATCTTTTAACTCAGGAATCCCAATTCTAGGAACTAATTCTATAGGTATATTTACACATGTGTTCCATATGTACAAAGATATTCACTGCAGTGTATTATATAATGGCCAAAGATTGGAGACATCCTAAATGCTCGGAGGAGGGCTTAATAAACTATAATACAGTCATACAAAAAGTTGCATGCATTCATCAAAAAAATAAGGAAAAAATAAGTTGGTAGCACTGTATGAACTGATAGAGAATAATCTTAATTTTGAATGAAAAAAGACTATGTAGAATAATCTGTATCATCTGCTTATGGTATGCTTAAATATAGACTATTTATGGAAGAATATATGAGAAATTCCTGAGGAGGGGGACTGAGTGACTGAAATACAGACATGGGAAAACTTCCTTTTCATTGTATATCCCTTTGTAGTTTATGAATGCTTTATGATGGCAACTATGACCTAATCAACAAAAAATGCTCAAACATATGTTTAAAAACAGGGGAGTGTCTCTAATGAGTTGAATCTTGCCTCTCTGTGTGTTCTGGCCTGTTGACTCAGATTCTGTCATTAGAGTCATTATCCCTCTCCTACTAGTCTCTTTTGAGATATCTGGACACTCTGAGTCTTCACTTCCCTGGTCAAGCCTCTCCAGAGCCCCAAACTGTTTATGAGAGGTTCTTCCTCATCCTATTCTCCATCTTTGGACTCTCTCAGGTCCCAGGATTTCTTGAAAAGAACATTATCCCAAATCAGGCTCTGCTCTTCACACAATGTAGTAGGCCGATAATTTTGTAGATTATGAAATGGATACCCTATTACTTTGAAAAGTGTATTTGCATTGATTGGGTTTCCCCTGTGGCTCAACTGGTAAAGAATCTGCCTGCAGTGCGGGAGACCTGGGTTCGACCTCTGGGTTGAGAAGATTCCTTGAAGAAGGGAAAGGCTACCCACTCCAGTATTCTGGCCTAGAGAATTCCATGAACTGTATAGTCTATGCGGTCCCAGAGTCGGACACAACTGAGCGACTTTCACTTTCATTTTACTTGATTATACTGCTGCTGCTGCTGCTGCTAAGTCACTTCAGTCGTGTCCGACTCTGTGCAACCCTTACTTGATTATAAGTGAAGTTTAAATATGTTTTCATAGGCTTCCCAGGTGGTGCTAGTTGGTAGAGAATCCACCTGCCTATGCAGGAGACACAGGAGATGCGGGTTTGATCCCCAGATCTGGAAGATCCCCTGCAGGAGGAAATGGCAACCCATTCCAGTATTCTTGCCTGGAGAATCGCATGGACGGAGAAGCCCGGTAGGCTACCATCCATGGGGTCACAGGGTCAGACACGACTGAGTACGCACACCTTAAATGCTTTTTCATGCATTTATCAATATTTAATCAATAGTTATTAGTTTAAGTTTGTGGTCTTGGGTCTTGTTTAAGTATTGCTCATATTTCAGAAGAGTTGTATCAAGTGCCTGCCTAATATTATTGCTGTCAGAACTTAAGTTCATTGGGCAACGTTTTGATTATTAATACTGTGCTTTTATATAAGCACCCTCACCGAGCACTTGCTTCTCCCATGGAGCAGCAGTGGGAAACAAACAAAAGGTATCTAAATTACTGCTCATATATTTAAAAATATATGCCCTCCATTACCTTCCATGAGACTAATTGAGCCTAAAAAGACCCTGGTGTGGAATAACAATGCTACAGAAAAATGAATTCATATGTTTAGTAGTGAGTGCTCTCTGTTCAGTTCAGTTCAGTCACTCAGTCATGTCCGACTCTTTGCAACCCCATGAATCGCAGCACGCCAGGCCTCCCTGTCCATCACCAACTCCCAGAGTTCACTCAAACTCATGTACATCGAGTCCGTGATGCCATCCAGCCATCTCATCCTCTGTTGTCCCCTTCTCCTCCTGCCCCCAATCCCTCCCAGCATCAGAGTCTTTTCCAATGAGTCAACTCTTCGCATGAGGTGGCCAAAGTACTGGAGTTTCAGCTTTAGCATCAGTCCTTCCAAAGAAATCCCAGGGCTGATCTCCTTTAGAATAGACTGGTTGGATCTCCTTGCAGTCCAAGGGCCTCTCAAGAGTCTTCTCCAACACCACAGTTCAAAAGCATCAATTCTTCGGCACTCAGCTTTCTTCACAGTCCAACTCTCACATCCATACATGACCACTAGAAAACCATAGCCTTGACTAGACGGACCTTTGTTGGCAAAGTAATGTCTTTGCTTTTGAATATGCTATATCTAGGCTGGTCATAACTTTCCTTCCAAGGAGTAAGCGTCTTTTAATTTCATGGCTTGCAACCACCATCTGCAGTGATTTTGAGTGCTCTCTATAGTAATCAAAATAATTGCTTTATATGGTTCTAAAAAAGTAAGAAAGGATTCTTCCTGTTTTACTGTATGCATGTTAGACCAAGCTAGGAGGCAAGAGGCATATGCCTGGCCCTGGGCTGGGAGTTGGAATGCTGCATTATATTTCTCGATCAGTCTCTAACTCTAGCCTCACTTGCCCTGGATCTTGAAACAGGTCCTGGATATCTTGAGGACATTTTCATCAGCCAAGGTGATGAGTTTCTTTTCCATGGGAAACAACTGTCTGGAGAAGGGGAAAGAATGGGCTATTTGGTCTATATAACTGGTTAGAGCAGCTGGCATACCAGAACAACTGCGGATGAAACAATGCATCATTTTCTCATCTGGAGAGCACCCAGATGAACCCTGTGGTTACTTCCAAGCTCCGTTACTCTATGAGTCACTGATGGGAAGCTTGTCTTTGTATCCCAAGCATGGACTGAGTCCCAGTCTGGGATCAGATATTTCACAGACTGCAGTCTCTGGAGGAACCAGTTGGTGGATGGTTGGGTCTAGCTTCTCACCATTATCAGAAAAAGAAATGAAAGTTTCTGTTTGTCTCATGGTGTGCCACCCTCATAGAATACACTGAGTACTTTCAGATTGCTCACAAACTGCCCTGCAGCTTTCAATTCTGGACCCAAATCAGCAAAGGGAGCCTGTCCAGCAAACCCTGAGAAGTGTGGGAGCTCCTCTCCCACGAGCCTTCAGCTTGTGCAGGGACTGCTGCAACATTAGCACCCTCCATTCGTGAGGCTGTGCTCCTATGAGGCATGTAAAGTGACAGCTTCCTATCAGCTTTATACCCTGCGCAGGCTGTTTCAATCTGCACTGAATATCAGCAGATGTCCTCTGTTATGAAAAGGCATTATCTCAGTCAGAGGGGAAACATCAGAAATATGAGGGAAGATGACGGCTGTTTTTGACTTTGTGGAAGCTCACAAAACAAATTCGGTTTTGTGAGCTTCACAGGGCAGAGCCACAGCCAATGGGAGGAGGTGGAATCAATGGGTGGAAGACTTCAGGAGTTAAGACAGGCTTCTCTGTTTCCCAGAGCCTGCTCCTTGATGGAGCACATAGAGAAGGCCACACCTTGCCTCCCGGGCCTCAAGCTCAGGTGCTAAGAGCAATGCTCTGAGAGTGGGGCCTGTGCTAGGGTTCCTCCTCTTATACACTGGCAAGGTGGTGATGCCTGACTTTTCAATCAATGAGAGCAAATGGGGTCCCTTCAACTGTGGTGTTGGTAGACCCTGCACAGTATTATCCGTAGAGGGGAGTGACCTGATCTGCATCCACCTGTACTCAAGCCTGAGTTCACAGGAATCCTCGACTCTACTTCCATCTCTTACAAGGAAAACTGAGGTCCTATTAAGCCCTATAGCTCTCAGTCTCTAATTCTGTGTACCTGTAGCTACCCCATCCATCCCGACCCACAGACAAATTATTGTATTACTCTACTACTGCTGCACTCCTGAAACACTTGAACAACACTAATAATCTCTATCCAGATTATTAAAAGAAGCTCTTGCTTCAGATTTTTTGATGACAAAACCAAAATCATTATGGGAGATGGAGAGAGAAGGTATAGAACATCGTTCTTTCCTAAAGCAAGGTGGAGAGGTTTGTTCAATTGCCCACTTTTCTTTTAGTTTTCGACAATGATTTTCTTCAACACACAAAAATGTGTTTCACAAAGTGTCAGAAAGATAAGAGAATTTTCATTAAGGACAAAAGTTTGCTGGTTTGTCTTTATTAAGAAGGCAGAGAGATAATAGTTTTTTTTTTAAACTATATTTGGAACGCTTAAACTGCCTTAGATGTTGTCTAGTCCAACTGCCTGCTCTTTTCAAATGAGGTCTAAAGGGAGAAAGTAAGGCAGAAACTACTCAGTATCCACTCTGTGCCTCCTCCTTCGTAGTAGAGTTCTGGGTATTGTGCCTAACCAAAACCTGACATCTCCTAGCCTACGCCTTAGATAAAGGTGCCCATTAGGATTTAAGGAGTCATGGGAAGATTGTCCTTGAAAAGGTTTTTAGTGCCATGCTCCCTTTTGCCTGTCTCCTTTTCTCCTTCCTATTTTCCTGGAATGTGGATATGATAGCTGGCATTCTAGCAGCCATTGGGACCATGAGGTGACCTTGAAGATGGAAACCTATGCTAAAGACTGTGGAAAAAAAAACAAGATAAAAGAAATCCGGGTCTATAAGAAGTCGAGGTTATATATTATAATCTCTAGGGTAGCCACTAAAGCAAAAGAACATATAATTAAGAAAGTCAGAGGGAAAACATGGAACAATGAAAAACTGTTGATTAATCCAAAATAAAACAAAGAATAGGAAAAATAATATAAACCAGGTGGGATCAATGGCAAACAAATAGTAAAACTGTGGCAATAAACTTGAAAATATCACAAGCTTAAATTGCTCTTGGAAACTGAGCTATCATACCTACGCTCTGGCCCAAGATGGGATACTCTGAGCCTCAATAAGAATAATAAAAGCACTATGTTGAAACTCATCCAATATATTTAAATCCATGAATTCTAATGATATACTAAAAAAAACCTATTTGGTCACCTTTGGGTGATGCTGGAGTAAATAAAAAGGAAGCAGTGTTTACCCTGCCTTTCCTATATGAATGGTACAGTTAAAAGCTGGTAATAGTTTAACTACTAGCTTTCTGGTGGGGGTGGGGGGGAAAGCCCTGATTCCATCATCTGCTAATTTCCATGGTGCAAATAATACCGTAGCCAATTTCAAGCTAGTCATGTGACATAGGTGAGCACCAGGTTGGGAAGAGATGTGTACAATCAGCTTTCATGAGCTAGCTGGCTCTCTCTCTAAGTAACAAAACAGTCAGCAAAGGGAAACATTTCTTTATCAAAAATATCCCAACCTATAAGTGAAAAAGAAATGATGGAGTTAGACCAGTCATCATTTTGCAACTTCCAGTGTATTAGTAGATCTTGGCATTTGGCACCCACAGCTGCAGACATCACACTAGGAGCCACAACTGATGAAAGAATCCTGCACCACTGAGAGTCTTGCCAATGAGAATGAACCCAAGTCTGCAGAGCCCCTGGATTCAGCTGCAGTTCTGCAGGAAATGCAAAGAACGGGGAATATACTGAACTGCACCATGAATGTGATAAGCAAACCTAAGCTGTGGAAAACTTAACGGGTCAAATGATCTAGGTTATTCAACAGATGAATTGTTAGGGGAGGGAAAAAAAAGGAATCGAAGGGAAGCTGGTAGACTAAAAGATTTAAATGACATAATCAACTTCTTTTAATGGGCAAGACTGAAAATATAGCATCTAGGGATGCAGAGCCAGGTGATAAAGCTAAAGGAAGTACAGAACATTGTCATTCTAAAATCAGGAGAGTGATTATTTATGGAGAAGTGGAGTTCAGATTGCAGCAGGGCACAGGGAGGGTCCCTGGGTTGGCTTGCCGTGTTCTATTTCTTGGCCTAGGTCCTAAGAACTCATTGAACTACATAGTTGTATGTTGTTTTCTATAGCTATGTACGATTTTACAATAAAAGAGGTTAAAAGAGAAGCCAGACAAAAATAGTGCATACTAATTATTTCATTTAACACAGTTCAAAGCCAGAAACAACTAATTCATGTGTGTTAGAGGCCAAGACGGTTGCTACCTTTGGGTAGCGCTAGTCTCAGGAAAGAGGTGAAGAGGAGTAATGTTCTGTCTTTTTATCTGGTTGCTGAACACATAGGTGAGATCATTTTGTGAAAATACAGGAAAGAAAGTGTATTATGTGTTAGTGACAGTGCATGCATGCTCAGTCATGTCCAACTCTTCCCGACCCCATGGACTGTAGCCCGCCAGGCTCCTCTGCCCATGGGCATTCCCAGGCAAGAATACTGGAGTGGGTTGCCATTTTCTTCTCCAGAGGATCTTCCTGACCCAGGGATTGAGCTTGTGTCTCCCTCATTGGCAGGCAGCTTCTTTACTGCTAAGCTACCAGGGAAGCCCCATTATGTGTTAAGGCCACTGTTATTTTGGACTGTCTGTTATATGTAGCTGAACTTAATCCAAAATCCCAGGGTGAGTCCTGGGAATCCTCTCTCCTTTACAGAGACTCCTCTCTCCTTGTCTATCACTATGATGCTGTCTACCCTACAGGTCCTAAGTGACTAAGCACAGCCCCAGTCGCTAGGCTTTGGGTCAGTCTCCTCTCCAGAAAGCAGAGGGTCCTGAGCACCAGGTCTCCCACTGCCTCTGAGAGTCACTCAGTCATTCCACGAATACTACCGAGCCTCGACTCCTAGAATTACAGAGATGAGCGACATAGTTGCCATCCTCATGGTCTCAAGTGTTCATATAAATAAGAACCAACTGTATTGCACTGGGAACTCTATTGAGTGCTCTGTGGTGACCTAAATGGGAAGGAAATCCAAAAAAGAGGGAATATATGTACACATATAGATGATTCACTTTGCTATACAGCAGAAAATAACACAACATTGTAAAGCAACTATGCTCCAACAACAACAGCAAAAAACAGAAATGCACAATCCATGACATTAGTTTAAACTGTGTTGTTCAAAGATCCTGATGCTAAGATGAACTTTGGAAATTTTTTAAAGTTTAGTGCTAGGAAAACAATTTGTCTCTTTTGAAAAACTGACATAGTTCCCTTTTTCAGTAATGAAAGCTATCTAATTCACCACCCATTTCTTTGTGCCCAGACTGCCAAGAAAGAGTTACATTTAGTGCTAAATGACAGCAGCTTTTCCTGCCCCATAGCAACAAATCCCACATTTTCACAGACCATTCTGCCAACTTCCAAATCTGTTTTCTACTCAACCCTCCCTCCTAAATTTCTGGCCACTTCAATTTCTTAATAAAACAAATAAAACTTTACAATCTCGTTATAACAAAATGTCTTCCTTATCTTTTACCGCTGACATAAGCTCCCTCTCTGCTGGTCACAAAGATTTTCTTGTCATTTCTCAAAGTACACTTTAGGCTCTAAGCACTTTTCCTTTAAAATTTTTTTTATAAACAGCTTTATTGTGCTATAATTTACATACCATAAAAATCACCATTGTCCATGTACCTAAGTGCTTTGAACATGCTGTTCTTGCCTTCCTTTTCCACTTAGCCATCTCCCACTCTTCTTGAAGACCCAAGCAGTATTACCCCCTCTGTGAATTCACAGCCAGTAAACCCAGACAGACTAAATTTTTCCCTTCCGTGGAAGTTTATATTTGCCTCTATTGGCGATGGCACCCCACCCCAGTACTCTTGCCTGGAAAATCCCATGGATGGAGGAGCCTGGTCGGCTGCAGTCCATGAGGTCGCAAAGAGTTGGACACGACTGAGCGACTTCACTTTCACTTTTCACTTTCATGCATTGGAGAAGGAAGTGGCAACCCACTCCAGTGTCCTTGCCTGGAGAATCCCAGGGACGAGGGAGCTTGGTGGGCAGCCATCTATGGGGCTGCACAGAGTTAGACACGACTGAAGTGACTTAGCAGCAGCAGCATGTCATTTAGCCTATGACATTATTATTGTTTGTGGACATTCATGTTGTATCCATTAGTATGTGAGCTCTTTGAGGGCTGGCTGTGTGTCAAGGCCTTTTCCGCCCATTACACTGTCTTCCAGAACCATTGTCCTTCTGGATTGATCATCATAATCAGTCAAGCTGCCCAGAGGAAGCTGCTCACCCAGCCCTGAATCACCTAGGAGCCACCACAGTCGTGGGAGCTTTATCAGGAACTGCCTGGATACCTTCTGCTTGAGTGTGTCCGAATGCCTGAACCATGGCGCACACTGCACAGGAACTCTAATTCCAGACACGGGGTTTTAAGAGAGTTTTAGACTTCAGAAAAGGATAGCGGGGAAAGCTTGACATAGAATGGCTTCTAAGGAACATCAACAGTGCCAACAATATACTATATTTCATTGGATCAAAGGCACCATGAATTGTAAGACACATCCCAATCTCAGAAGTAAAAAGATAAACTTTTTAGAAGTCTGTGAGGTATGGTAAGTTACTTACCAAATCTTAAGGAAAAACAAGAAGAAAGGGAAGGCAGGATGGAGAACTTTAAATACCCTAAACTTTGTAAAGGCTATATAGAGAGCCTATCATATCCCCATCCCTGCCTTGAGAATTTCAAACAAAAGCACTAAGTAACAAACTAGATATAAAGAGGTCTAACAATGTTCTGACTTTTTTCCTATGAGGTCTATGTACTTTAATTTTTTTTTTTTTTTAAACTAAGGTTTTGAATTTTTTCTAAACAAAAATAACATTGGTAAGTGCTTTGCTAGTGCCCTGGGCACACGCTCAGTGTGCCTATGATTGGGCCATCTGGTACTGGAGCAACAGAAAGACAGGGCTGTGGCTGAGAACAGCCCCACGACATTCCACGACACTCCATGACCAAGCAGCTATGTCTTGGCCTGGAGCACTGACATCTGCCTCGATTGTCTAAATCTGCTTTGCCTAGGCTTATTTCATTTACAGAAACACAGAATGACTTAGTCCAGTGGGTCTCAGACTTGAATCAGCTGGAAGCCTTGTAAAATGATACAGCTGGGCCCCACCCCAGAGTTTCTGCTGCAGCAGGAACTGGCATTTCCAGCAAGTTTTCAGATGATGCCACTGTTGATGGTTTAGGGACCACACATTTAGAACTACTGACCTGGTCAAAACTACTCAGGATATAAACTGGAGCACTGAGAAGGGAAGGAGTTTGCTGAAGATCACACACTATATCATGGCAACACCAGGCCTGCACTTCAGCCCCTTCTCTTCTTTATGCTCATGCCACGTGACTTCCCCTCACATAGTTTACATTAGTTGCCAATCCAGAGAGTTAAAGGGTCTGATGAGCACTTTGTATCTACAAAATTTTTAATATAATTGCCAATAATCAAGTGAGACTCATGTCATTAGATTGATTAGTACAACAAATACATCCAATCTAAGCTATTATTTCTGTTTGCTTTTAAAACTTCTTTTCTCCTTCCTAACTCTTTTTCTCTGTCCTTTTTCTTCTCTCTGTATTCTTCAGAGCAATTTGCAGTAAGATTTCCCCAAAGACTAATATGTTTACAAGTTCTCTTTTTTGTCTAGATTCCAAGTATCTCCTTCACATTTTCCAGTAAAACTCCATCCTGCTGCTGCCCCATCCATTATCACAGAAGCAGAAGGATAACAGGACTGGGAGGAATGGTACACACAGTCTTGCAACATAAAGCACTACAAAAACCGCTCTGTGAAACCCAAATTCACAGCAACAGAGGAAAAGACATGTATGTATAATCAAAGGCAGGTCAGTCTTAAAGTTTTCTTCATTTAACCAAGATTTTTCATTAAGTGTCTACTCTATGCAGAGGAGCAAGCCTCATTAGTAATTGGGATCTACCAGTGTTAGGTTTTCGCTTTTGTCTGAGCCTTCTCCTATATACATCCTGTTCATTGTTTAGGCTCTTAACAAATGTTTGTTGAATTGAGTTGAGCTTAAGCCTGGTTGGGCCCTGCTGATAACTCTTAGGACCCTCCCATTCTTCCCTTTACTTTCATTACTTTGTAGCCAGAATAGGCTATATATTTTCCCAACGAAAATTCGGCAACCTCATGTACTTGAGTACATAGCCTCCACCCCTCAGCATTCCAAACTAGAGAGATTTAGAAGTCACCCACTCTGGAGGAAGGCATGAAGTAAAATAGGTTGTTTATCATGGAAGTCATGACTGAGGAGGAAAGGAGAGGACCTTGCATCTTAAAACTCTCATGGGCAGTGATGTGGGGAGATGCCACTGATATAAAGAGTAAGAAATAAAATTTTGTCAGGAGAGTTATTATTTTAGAAATTGAAGAAGGTAAAAGTCAAAAAAGAAAAACTTAAAAGAAGGGGAGCAAAGAGTCTGAGGGATCTAAAGCAGCTCTTAAGCCAGAAGGAAAGGAGAAAGACCAGGGAACTTACTTCTTTGGGACCATCAGAGCTGAAATAAACAATTTCAGGCACATGTAAGGAAAATTGGAATAGCAAAGATGACCTCCAAGATGAAAGAACTGACGGTGACAAAAAAGAAAACAAACAAACCCACACCCCAATTTGGTCTGAATCCCTGTTATGCTAGAGGGAATGAAGACAAACACAATCACCTGACTGCATATGATTTTACCTTCAAGATCTTCACACTCTTGGGCAAAGCAATCTCTACACCCTCAATCAGTACTTTTCAAATTTTAAAGCGCACACAAAACCTCTAGAGGCCTTGCTAAAACACATTTCAGAGCCCTTTCCCCCAGGGATTCTGATTCAGTAAGTCTGCAGAAAGGCCTGAAATTTGCATTTTTAACAAGCTCCAAGTTGATGCTGATAGTGCCAATGGATGGGCCACATTTTGAGTAGCACTGCTCACACAGCCAGTTTCGTGGGGTTGGAGAATCCTGGGCATGGAGGGGCAAAGCTGTGGGCACAAGATGGGTGTCCACTTTGGGGAAGACAGCTCCCTCACTCCCAGAGATGGCTGCAGGGTGAAAGCCACTTCATGTCTCCCGCAGTTGTCTCATCTTCATGCTCCACACTTGCAGTTCTTTTCACTACTTACACATTTTCTTCAGGTCCTTCAGCTCTGGAAGTAAGGATATCAACAGGCCCTGGGACAGGTCTGTGGCCAGGAGACCCCCCTAAACACTTAGAGGTTCCCAGAGTTCAGGAGAGGTTATTGGTGCTAAAGTTTCAGGGAACCAGTGAAGGAGAGCACTCCCAAGATTGCAGGAGTCTCCCTACCCTAGCAGGGCCAGCAATCACAGGCCTTCCCTCAAATGACTTCCCGGCAGGGAGCTCCCTGCTTGCATTTCATTGTACAGACTTCAGCAAAATCAGCTCTGAAGGCAAAATCACAAGTACTGGAGATGGAACCAGCCAAATATCTCATCGAGGGCCTGTCCCTGAGGGCCAGACTAAGAAAAGCAATTACAGCTCAAGCACTGAGTCATTTCACACACGGGGTTTAGAGATTTCATACTGCTTTGAAGGGCTTTTCATCTTTCAAACTGTACCTCCTCCAGATCACAGTGTGTGCAGCAGTTTTAGGCTGTGAAAGGAAACTGGTAAATTCAGAGAAGGAATCCTAGGTCCAGAACCTGGGATCCTTGGTCAAAAGTTATTCACAATATCTTACTCTAAGGACACAGGAAGGAACTTTCCCTTGATGAGGTTAAATATTTTCTGATCATTTAAATTTTGAGCGTTCTTAATTTTTTCTTGAGAAGGAAATGGCACCCCACTCCAGTATTCTTGCCTGGAGAATCCCATGGACGGAGGAGCCTGGTGGGCTACAGTCCACAGGGTTGCAAAGAGTCGGACACGACTGAGTGACTTCACTTTCACTTTCAATGTTTTCTTGACAGCCTATTAGAGGGATAGAATATGTTGAAAAAGGTGAAAAGTCCCACAGTAGCAAAAGCTGATTGAACGCGACTGTGCAGGAATCATGGGAGAAAGGAGAAGTGTGTTCAGAATTCAAGTTAATTCAACGCTGTTAATGTGGATGAAATAGCAGCCCCCTGGGCCAGGCACTGTGCTGGTATGGGGGAGAGCACCAAACCGCAAAAGGGATGATCCAGATGATAGAAAAAAAAACGCTTCACATCTTGCAAATGATTTATGGCCCAATAATAATTTTTAAAATATTTACTTTTGGCTGCGTTGGGTCTCACTGTTGTGCGGGCATTTCTCTAGTTGTGGAGAGGGTATGCTACTCTTCGCTGCAGTGTGCGGGCTTGTTCCTGCAGTAGCTTCTCTGGTTGCGAAGCATGGGCTCTAGTGCTCACAGGCTTCAACACTTGTGGTTCCCCAGCTCCAGAGCACAGGCTCAACAGCTGTGGCACACAGGCTCAGCTGCTCCACGGCATGTGGGGATCCTTCCAGACCAGGTATCGAATCCGTGTCTCCTGCACTTGCAGGTGGATTCTTTACCACTGAGCCACCAGGGAAGCTTGCAAAAGTTAATTTTAAAAACACTTTTACGGGAGGTCCCTGGTGGTCCAGTGGTTAAGAATCCACTTTCCAATTCAGGGGATGTGGGTTCAATCTCTGGTCTGGGAACTAAGATCCCACATGTGGCAGAGCAGCTAGTGTGTCAAGTCCACAACTAGACAGAAGCCAGAATACTGTAACTGAGACCCAACACAGCCATATATAAATATTTTTTTTAATAAAAAACACTTTTACAACCTTTATCTCATTTTATTTTGATAATCACCTTACAGAGTAAGCTCAGCAGGAATTATAGTTGTGCTACAGATAAACTGAGATTCAATAGTTAAATTATATGCCTAAGCCTTTCATTATGTATATCTGATTACTTGTTTTTATTATCAAGAGTGTAGTGATGATTTTATTGGAATCAGGATTCATGGTGAAACCCCTCTGTCTGAAATCTGCAGGATTCAAGAAGCTCCAGGACACTAACTATCACCTAACATTCAGCACAATTTAGCACTAAATCTTGGTTATTCTCCGTTTGTTCTCCCTTCTCTCTCCCCATTATTATTTCTACCCATCTTTCTCCTGCTCTGTGCCCTGAGAGGCCCACTCCTGTAACTGCATTACCTCTACACCTTTTCAGCTGAGTTTGGCCAGTGAAAGGAACCAGCAGATCAAACAGCGATAATGGAGAGAGGTAAGGGTATTTCTTTCCAACTCTCTTGCTTTTCTTTCCTAGATCACAGCACCTCCATGGCTCCAGCTCTCACTGGACACTGGGTATACTGTTTCCTCCCCTTGCTCTGTAGGTGTGCTAAAGCTTCTCACTCTTGCTAATCTCTGGGTGCCTCACCATCTCTTGCTGGTTCCCTTAATCCCACTCACCCCTCTGCCAGTAGCGCTATCATTAAAGTCTCACCTCAGTTTCCCTCAGGACCCTGAATGCTACACACCTCTCTCCCACATAGCCCTAACCTGTACAAATAAATCTAATGCCCAGAGGAACAGACTGAGCCTAAAACATCCACAGTCACAAACTCATTGATTTTTCCTTTTTAATAATTAATGTTTGTTTCTCCAGTGCTTATTTGCCATAATCCTACCTTGGGCTCTTCTTTATTCCTGGCCTGAACTTTTGCGATGGTCTCTAAAGCCTCCCACATCCAGTCAGTTCTAACCAGAACCTGCTACTGGATTAAATTTCCTTGTGCACAAGTCTGATCATATCATTCCTACTGTGATTCCCAAGTGTCTACGACAAAAGGTTTAAACCCTTTAGCCCAGCGCTCAGTACTCTCCCCTGTGAGCCTGTGCCCTCCAGGCTCCAACCCCTCACCCAAATGTATGATCTTCATTTTGTTTACACCGTTCCTTTAGCCTAGAAGGGAAGGCCTCAATTTTTAAAATTTATTTTTGTAAATGTTTCATTGGAGTATAATTGCTTTACAATGTTGTGTTTGTTTATCCTGTACAACAAAGTGAATCAGCTATATGTAAGCATATTTCCCCTCCCTCTTGAACCTGCCTCCTACCCCCACCCCCATCCCACCCCTCTAGTTCATCACAGACCGCCAGGCTGAGTTCCCCGTGCTATACAGCAGCTTCCTACTAGCTATCTATTTTAGCTAGCAGTGTATATTTGGCAGTGTATATATGTTAACCTCACTCTCCCAATTAATCCCACCCTCCCCTTCCCTACTTGCGTTCACATGTTTGTTCTCTACGTCTGTATCTCTATTCCTGCCCTGCAAATAGGCTAATCTGTACCACTTTTTTAAATCATATATATATATATATGCATTAATAGGATATTTGTTTCTCTCTTTCTGAAAAAAAGCCCTCAATTTTAAAACTATTCAGAGACTTCAAGGTCAGCCCAAATGCTGCCTTCGGCCTGAAGATTTTCTATTTCTTAATAAACAACCACTTCCTCTTCTAAACCCTCATGGGTCTTTCATCATCTTTTTTTACAGCACTTAGCATGTTGACTCTTTCAATATTGTTATGGGTTTCTATCCGATCCCACACCCTATTCTAAGCAGCTTTCCCAACAAAGCCTGTCTAGTAGATGGTGGTCCACTAATAAAGAGCACAGGCCATAGCACAGAGTAGGTCTCAGCAGGTATATGTTGGATGAACGAACACATGAATAGATTCAACTTAACACATTCTCAGCAAACTCGAGGCTAAACTTTCAAATATTTGAATGATCACTGAACAAGTTGCCTAAGGTATGTTAAATATCCTATATAAGATGCTGTATATAAAAACATCTGCATATTTGCCTATTTCATTATTTATTTTTTAAATTTACTTTTAATTGAAGGATGATTGCTTTATGGAATTTTGTTGGTTTCTGCCAAACATCAGAGCCTATTTTTTATGATGATCTCTTAATATGAATATATACATTATTTTATCATATGCTATTTTTTAAAACAGATTTCCTTTTGGAAAGCGGTACCACATACATAAGCATCTTTTAAAAAAAACAAAACTTAAGTGTTCTAAAGCTGAACAAGGTCCTAGAAGAGGTTTCTGAAGGGCAATTGAATGCGTGCAGTTTTGAAATATTCTACTTCTTTCTCATTTCCTATCAGTCAGTCCCATCCTCTCCTTGCATCCAATTTTGTTTAATGAGGCTACTGCAGTGTATTTATTTTGGGGTGATTGAATTTAGAAAGACATTCATCTAACACGTAATTGCTGCCACAAGCTGAATGGCTGAATCATAACAGGGGTGATGGCATTAATCTGAGGACAGCTGTTCCTTATCACTTCTAACACAAAAGGAAGCTCAGCCAGGCAGGAGGTTTTGCCTCAGCTGCAAGATGGGAGTGATAGCATCAGAGGCAGAAATGTTTCCAGACAGGTGGACATAGACAAGAAGAAAGGAAAAATGCCCCACAAGGGGCTAAGTCTTTGGTTTTCAGAACCATGTCTGTCATGATAGAGGAGAGTTGCCCCTGGCCCTTTGGGATGCTCATGAAATTCCTGTCCTGCTACTGCTAAGTCACTTCAGTCGTGTCCGACTCTGTGCGACCCCACAGACAGCAGCCCACCAGGCTCCCCCATCCCTGGGATTCTCCAGGCAAGAACATTGGAGTGGGTTGCCATTTCCTTCTCCAATGCATGAAAGTGAAAAGTGAAAGTGAAGTCGCTCAGTCATGTCCGACTCTTAGCGATCCAATGGACGGCAGCCCACCAGGCTCCTCCGCCCATGGGATTTTCCAGGCAAGAGTACTGGAGTGGGGTGCCATCGCCTTCTCCTGTCCAAAGGAGATAATTTGGTGAGGACAGCAAAAGCATCTTGTGGGTTAAATGACCTTTTAAGAAGAGCTTACAAGTCTCTTGTGAGTAGCTGAAGCTATTAAAGAATCATGATAATGCTGGCTCACATTTGCGGGGTACGTTATAGTTCACAACACGCTTTCCCATTCACCATCTCAGACAAGTTAAGCTGGAGAATGGGTATGCATCTGGGCAGCTGCCCATATGCCCAGAGACCAGGTTCTCAGGGAGCTGGGGAGCCACAGCCAAAGAAATCTCCGTCCACATTTGCCTGCTGCAAATGCCCCAAACCCACCATGAAGGCATCCCCTCTTTGAACTCAGGCATTTCACAATTAAAGCAAAAATGTCCCTGGAAATAAGCATGTAGTAAAATCTTGACTCTTCTACACCTGAGAGTGAACGCATTCTGAGCACCTTCTCAGCAGAACAGCTAGCTAAGGTTTTCAAGCAGGAAATGAACACAATCAGAGAGTAAAAGGAGGTAAGGGACTTAACACTGGTGATCCACTTCACTTGCTACAGCTTTTGAGGTAACAGGAAACAGGTAGGATGGTGCTAATTTCAATACAGGGCCTTAGTATAGCTAACAGCCAACAGTAGTTTCTACCTATAACCACACACCTTCCAAAGATGATAAAATGTCACAAGAATTCAAGTTTTAAAAAGCCTTGGGATTTCCCTGGCTCTCCAGTGGTTAAGACTTCGCCTTCCAACACAGGAGGTGCTGGTTCGATCCCTGGTTGGGAAGCTAAGATCCCACATGCCTCGTGGCCAAAACATCAAAAACATAAAAACAGAAGCAATACTGTAGCAAGTTGAATAAAGACCTTTAAAATGGTCCACATCAAAAATACCTTTTAAAAAATTTAAAAAATAAAAAGCCCTAAGTTTGAATCATAGTGCATCCTAATAAAAACAACACTCTTTCATTCATTTTTAATCTGTCCATTTATTCATTCTGTAGCCAGTACATTGAACAACCAAAATTCAGGGAATATAACAAAAACACTATTTTAAATCTTCCACCACCCTTTAAACTTAGCAGGGGTGGAATGGGGACAGAACTTCCTCTGCCACTAGATATAAATTTAAGCAAGCCCCTAGGTTTTAGTGGCCACTCCTAAGTAGCCACAAGTCCTGGCTTTAAGTCACAGTTAATAACCATTTCAATTCAGTAAATTAAAATATCCACATCCATGAAATAGTAACAGAAACTTCTAACCTCATTCAGGGGGCTTTCAACAGCTGGGAAACCAGAATCTAAATCTTCTCTTTCCTTCCTGTTACGCTCCTGTCTTCCTAAATGGGGTTTCTGACCCCTCCTGGAGAAAGAGAGGAGGAGAGGAAAAGTGGGCATAAAGGGCCTGCTTGATTGGGGCCCTGATGAGATGGTTTCATCCTCTCCAGGCCTGGCAGTTGTCTGAAACTGATTTTCTCCGATATAATATTATTTCAAGTTCCTCAAAGATCACCCTTCCCCAGCCCTGGTGGTTTCTCACTTGAGACAGTCCTTTAATCCGAGCAAAAACATTCTATTCAGGCAGAGTTTCTAGAAAATGCTGCAGCCCTCACCCAGCTTCTCCTCATCTGGGGCCTCTTTGAACTCCTTCTAAGCAGATCTCAGGTGCCTCCCATACTGGCTCTATCCACTCCTTGGAACAGTCTTTGCCTGAACCAGTTCTAGGAGTGTTGGCCAATCTGGGAGCAGCAGCAACCTCCTTTGATTTGCTGCCAAAGCATCAGCCAGTCCTGCTCTTTTCCTGTAAATTAGGGAAAGGAGTCAGACCCAGTCCCCAGGGCCCATAACTGCAGGAGACACAGCTCATGCTCTGAGTGGTCTTGTTGCAGTGAGATGAGGTGGATACCCACATCCCTTAAGCCCTGGGGCCACAAGTGGCACTTAGACTCATCACTTCCTCCAAGGAAATCCTCTTCAAAAGCTTCCAAGAGTGTGGCATCTCTGTATCCTTGATAGGATAATAGCACAAGAGTCATGTAACCACTTTTCTGCTAAAAATTTTTGGTAGGTTCTTCGGGGTGGTTTGTCTCACAGCTTGGGGTATCTGATAGCTATTATGTCCTGCTTCTCTCTGAGAACTTTCAGTCTAATGCTCTGAAGTTACAATTCATTAATGTGTCCAGCGAACGACTGTCAAAGGTCTACTCTGGTGTAGACTCTCCTGTTTTCTGCTTCTTTCTCTCCTCATTGATTCTCTTTTTCACCTTCCTGCTATCAAGAGTTATGATGACGAATCTGTCATTTTTCCCTGCCTTCCTTCCCACAAATTTCCAGCTATCATTGTAGATACACATGAGAAAATGTTTTCACTTTCTGCACCAAAATAGATAAGGAAACTGAGAATAATTTAAAGGCTACAATAATGAAGATTTTGGAAGTCAGATTATCTTACAAGCAGAATAGTTTTTCTAACCCAAAGTCTAGAATGTTGTCTATTTGGATTGGAGCTCTTCAAAGTTCAAGTTGCAAAGTTCTTGCAAAACTCTCACAAACATGCACTTTTAAAAATATTATAGAAAAGAAAGAGGTTTATCCTGTGTTTCTAGTAGGGCCTGGGGTAGAAGGAAACTAGACGAGGATAAATTGGGGTCAGGAATGAATTTAATTATTGCTAAAGGAACCACATAAGTGTGCCGTACTTTCTGTAGCATATAAATACAGGCACAGGAATGGGATAAAATAAAAACAGGGAGTGAAAGGAATACCAAGGGCTCTAAAACTATCCCATCAGACAACTGGAGCAACTAACAGGATTTCTGAAATATGTATTGATAACAGCTGTCTACAACATTAGGCCCTTGAATCCTTACCCCAAATGTTGGGTTGGCCAAAAAGTTCAGTTGGGTGTTTCTGTACCACCTTATGGAAAAACCCAAACAAACATTTTGGTCAACCCAATACTTTAAATAATGATGATCCATAGCTAACCATTTACATAGGACTTGCTCTACACTGGGTCCTGGACCAAGGTATTTATGATACGTGTTACTTAATTCTCATAACAGTCCCGGGAAGAAGATAGTATTTATTCCCATTTTATAGATGAGGGAAATAAGCTTCAGTGATGAAGGTGCTTAAGCTGTGTGCTTTGTAAGTGGTGAAACTGCCAGGCATGCCTGTGCAAGCCGGAGTCACCGCTCCTTCTGCTATGCTGTGGCCCTCTGACTGCAGGCAGGTAAAAGAGAATGTGTGCATGCTAAGTCGCTTCAGTTGTGTCCTACTCTTTGGGACCTTATGGACTGTAGCTTGCCAGGCTCCTCTGTCCATGGGATTCTCCAGGCAAGAATACTGGAGTGGGTTGCTAAGTCCTCCTCCAGAGATCTTCCCAACCCAAGAATTGAACCTGAGTCTCCTGTGTAGCAGGCAGATTCTCTATGCACTGAGCCTCCTGGGAATCCCTTCCACTCCTAATTTTGCCTTTTATGTAGAAGCAAGGGAAAAAGAATTTCAGCCTCATCTGGAAGCTTTTGTTGTTTTTTTTAAGAGCTACCTTAAGTGGCCATTTGAAGGGTCTTTGTGTTGGTGGAAGCTCCAGTAATCACAATGATTGTCTGTAATGAAGGAGGAATGGATTGCAGCTGCCAATTGCCTCCTAATTATCTTCTACTGAGGAAAGTATCACCATGCTAACTCTAGGATGTGGGAGGAAGAGGGAGACAAAAGGATCTGGGAATACTGAGTTGGGTTTTTTCCTTATTTACTCAGTGCCAATTAGCACCTACAAAAAGCAGTATGTAAGAAGTGAGCACTTTCATTACATCAAGCTACTCCACCAAGACAATGTGGCAGAGCCCCACTTATGACTATACCTCTTTGGATTCAATTTCTTTATAGTGTTCACCTTTTTCCATCTCTACATGAATGAACTCTCCCTTCCCCCTCTCCCACCCTCTTTTTCCTCCTCCTACAAATACTTGCTGAGTACCTACTATGTGCCAAGCACTGGACTTGGTACAAAAATATAACAGGGACTAAAGTTTGGTCCCTGCCCTCAAGGATATTCTAGTCTAGGAGATAAATCAGATATATTTGTTGTTGCTGTTTAGTCACTAAGTCATGTCTGACTCTTCGTGACCCCATGGACTATAGCCTGCCAGGCTCCTCTGTCCATGAGATATACCAGGCAAGAATACTAGAATGGGTTGCCATTCGCTTCTCCAGGGGAATCTTCCCAACCCAGGGATTGAACCCACACCACCTGCACTGGCAGACAGATTCTTTACCGCTAAGCCACCAGGGAAGCCTAAATCAGATATATTAATATAAGGGAACAATTAAAATACCAAGTTGTGAATACCACAGGGGGTGAGGGCAGTATACAAGAAGGGCACTCACAAAAGGAGGAGAAATCAGGGAAGGTTTACATGAAAAAACAAAACCTTTCCCAGTCTTTTCTACTTGGAATTCTATTCCACTTTGGAGCTCTGGCATAGAACCTTGTAGCATTTTGGCTGACAATAGTCACTTTGGGCTGGGTTTATCTGCCCCATACCATTCAGTATAATCCACTCCACATGAGTACCATGCTCATTAAGCTGTGGGAGAGGAAAATAACAAAGCCAACCCCAGGACCAGTTCCTCAGACTTGCTGGAAGAAAACTCAGGAGTGACAGCAGGATAAACCAAGTACAATGGAGAATAGCATGGGGATTGTTGACATCCCAGGAGAGGCAGCCAGCATCAGACAATGCTTCAGAGAAGAAGTGGCCCTGGAGGTGAGCCCTGAAGCCTAGAGGCAAGATCTCTCTGGTCAGAGATGCAAGGGGAAGGCATGCTGTGCCTTGTAACAGACTCGGGAAAGCAGGAAGATGGGGAGAAAATGAAGACTGCATGTTTGAAGAAACCATAATAGATCAATAAGGCTGACATGGAGGAAGGCAATGCAGTTAGACAAAAACCTGGAAAGATTAATTTGGACCAATCTATGGGGTCTTTAACATTGGCAAGATATTTGCACTTAATGTGTAGGCAATGGGAACCATTTTGAGTGAAGAGTTATGAGACCAAAGTTTGTTTGTACGGATTGTGGCTGAGGAAACACAGGAGACGGGGAGACCAGTTAAGAGAGGTTACAATGGTCCGTGTGAGAGGAATTGCAGGTACCGATGACATGTGGGAGTAGGGTTGGAGAACTGACACTCTGGAGTCAGGGACTGACTGTCACCCACGTGTGTTCCCATAATGTCTAGCAATGTTTCCTGCCCCTTTCACATTTCATAAATACTTATGAAATTGAATGGTATTAAAGATTCTATGTGAAAGCATGAAGTTATGTCTTGCACTCTGTGGTCCTATTTGCTTTAATCTTGTCACCTAAGCCATTCGATTCAATTTCAAGTCACAGAAGGTTCTTGCTCAAGGCTGTCGTTATCTGGCACGTATGTGGCACCTCAGGGAAGTGGCACCTCCTTCAGTCCTTAATTAGCTTATGCACCATTTTAATTGATCTGCAGTTGTCTGTGTGGACAGAGCTGATTCCCTTCCTGGAGTCAACTGGGGCGGCCTCACCCTTCCTGCCAGCTTAGGCATCTGGAATCTCACCAGCTGAGAAGATGCAGGAGCCTGCTAAGCTACAAAGCATGCAAGGCATGGGCTCTCTGGGGAGTGCTAGCCACCTGTGAGCTGCTGGCACCCACATCAGGGCAAATCTCCAGTAAATTTATCAGTCACTTTAGACAAGCATTTCTAGGACAGGGGGGCAGAGGGTACAATAGAGGCAAACTGTAGGGACTACCCATGATGTGACCCTAGAATTCTAGAGGACGTCTAGTATTTACATCAGTAGGGATGTGTTAAAATGGTTAAGATGATCCATTAAAATAGTTCAGATGACCCATCTAGAAGGCAACCTACCCCAACAGGTAGCTTCAGTTCAGTTCAAGTGCTCGGCTGTGTCCAACTCTTTGCGACTCCATCGACTGCACCATCCCAGGCCTCCCTGTCCATCACCAACTCCTGGAGTTTACTAAAACTCATGTCCATCGAGTCAGTGATGCCATCCAGCCATCTCATCCTCAGTCATTCCCTTCTCTTCCTGCCTTCAATCTTTCCCAGCATCAGGGTCTTTTCAAATGAGTCAGTTCTTCACATTAAGTGGCCAAAGTATTAGGGTTTCAGCTTCAGCATCAGTCCCTCCAATGAATATTCAGGACTGATTTCCCTTAGGATGGACTGGTTGGATCTCCCTGCTGTCCAAGGGACTCTCAAGAGTCTTCTCCAACACCACAGTTCAAAACCATCAATTCTTCGGGCTCAGCTTTCTTTATAGTCCAACTTTCACATCCATACACATACTGGGAAAACCATGGCTTTGACAAGATGGATCTTTGTTGGGAAAGTAATGTCTCTGCTTTTTAATATGTTGTCTCGGTTGTTCATAACTTGTCTTCCAAGGAGCAAGCTTCTTTTCATTTCATGGCTGCAGTCACCATCTGCAGTGATTTTGGAGCCCCCCAAAATAAAGTCTGTCACTGTTTCCATTGTTTTCCCATCTATTTGCCATGAAGTGATGGGAACAGATGCCATGATCTTAGTTTTCTGAATGTTGAGTTTAAGAATTATGGAATTAATGAGGCTGCAGTGTCTCCCAAAGCCATGGAAGGGGTCAGAATGGATTGAGGTCAAGACCTCAATTTAACCAAGATATTAATGGCTAATTTTATTGAGCATATACTATGTGCCAGATACTTTTCTAAGCACTGGCAGATTCTTTACCATCTGAGCCACCAGGGAAGCCCCTTTCTAAGCACTATAGTTATATTAATGTATTTGATTCTCACAACAATCCTGTGAAGTGCATACTATTTTTTTTTTAAGTGAGTACTATTATTATCCTCATTTTAGAAGTGAGGAAACACATACAGGGAGGGTAAGGCTTGCCCCAGGTCATCCAGCTGGCAGGTGGTAGGACTTGAACCCAGATGATACGGCTCTAGCACATACTGAACGCAGCACTTTCCTGCCTTTCTCCTGTCTTTTGTTTCCTGCAGGACTGGAGGACAAAAGAGGCCTGAATTGTAAGCTCTCATTCAAAGACATGAATGTATTGAGGGTCAGCATGGCACAATGGGAAAGTTTGAGTTTCACATCCAAACCAACCTACCTTAGAAACCATTTCCAACATATATTAGTTNTAAGAATTATGGAATTAATGAGGCTGCAGTGTCTCCCAAAGCCATGGAAGGGGTCAGAATGGATTGAGGTCAAGACCTCAATTTAACCAAGATATTAATGGCTAATTTTATTGAGCATATACTATGTGCCAGATACTTTTCTAAGCACTGGCAGATTCTTTACCATCTGAGCCACCAGGGAAGCCCCTTTCTAAGCACTATAGTTATATTAATGTATTTGATTCTCACAACAATCCTGTGAAGTGCATACTATTTTTTTTTTAAGTGAGTACTATTATTATCCTCATTTTAGAAGTGAGGAAACACATACAGGGAGGGTAAGGCTTGCCCCAGGTCATCCAGCTGGCAGGTGGTAGGACTTGAACCCAGATGATACGGCTCTAGCACATACTGAACGCAGCACTTTCCTGCCTTTCTCCTGTCTTTTGTTTCCTGCAGGACTGGAGGACAAAAGAGGCCTGAATTGTAAGCTCTCATTCAAAGACATGAATGTATTGAGGGTCAGCATGGCACAATGGGAAAGTTTGAGTTTCACATCCAAACCAACCTACCTTAGAAACCATTTCCAACATATATTAGTTAAGTGACCTTGCTCAAGTTACTTAACATCTAAGGGTTACAGTTTCCTGGGTTTAGGTTGGAGGCAATACAATCTTCACCCTTGTTAGGAGCAAAATAATGTCCCTAGCCCCAAATTATCACAAAGGGAGGTGGTTGTATAAAGTATGGGCCAAAGACTCAAAAGAGTATGAATGTATCCTGTTTCCAGCAATGAAAGAATGTTTTGATTCCAGGAAGGCTAAAAGGCACCATTCACCCAATTTTCCCTGGGGCATAGTGGCAACATCCCTCAGGAATACCAGCCCCTTTTTCCCAACTCTGGGCTCACCCAAGGGCCTTCCGGTCTGTGATCTGGTCTTTGTTCCTACTGTTCCTGCCAGCTGCAACCCGCAGGGTCTGTCTAATCTCATTCTTCTGCCTCCTTGAGGTAGGGATGGGATTTTCATATCTACTGCTAATCAAGCCCTGATCCTGATACTAGAGTTCTCCATCACTCATGATGGAGAATTGACTTGACTTCTCTGCATGGTCTTCAGTTAGATAAATTAAATGTTAGTGTAATTTGATTTTTCCTTTCAATGTAAATGGAATTTAAAAGAAAACTCTTCTGTTACATGATCAAGGAGTGGGATGTACTAGAAAGTGGCCTGGGATTTGAGCTCTGTTTCTGTCTCTTGTTAACTGTGTGACCATGAGCAACTCAATCCCTGCCCTCTTTACCTCAAGAGGTAAGGAATTTTATCTTAGAATGATAAAAGACATGAGCCTGTGTTTTGATTGCAAAAAGGAACATAAGTGGAATGGAAATAGTTATTATCACTGAGGCTTCATCTAGTTTGTAACAGTCTCACAATGTTAAATAAGATTGTTTCAAACCTTTGGAGGCTTGGGTTGCCCTAGAATCTCGAGGCTGGGAAGTGTTGTCAGTACTAGGGCCAACAGTGAGTGATCCTGAAAGAATTAGAAATGAGATTGTCCACTGAGAATTAAACTGGGACATCAACACAACATCAATTACAGGAGAGATTTGCTAAATCACTCTAAAGAAACAGAATGGTTCTCAGACCAGGAAAACTTGATGAAATCGAATTGAAAGTGTTAACATAGCTAGAAAAGGCAAGCATCAGTCAGAAGAGAGGTTGACCAGCCATACAAATGCAAGGAAAAGAGGTCAGACAAGCAAACCTTGGCATCATCCATTTAATACCATCTAGAGAAGAGGGGTTCTGGTTAAAAACATGACCCAGGTAATTCTGGTGACAAGTACCTGCCTATTACAGAGGTCAGATGTCTAGAAACATTCTTTTAATTTTTATTTTATATTGGAGCACAGGAGACCAGGATTTGATCCCTGGGTCAGGAAGATTCCCCTGGAGAAGGAAATGGCAACCCACTCCAGTATTCATGCCTGGAGAAATCCCATGAACAGAGGAGTCTGGTGGGCCACAGTCCATGGGGTTGCAAAGGAGTTGGACACAATTTAGCAACTAAACAAAAATAGTTGATTAACAACATTGTCTTATTCAGTTACACATATGCATGTATCTATTCTTTTTCAAATTCTTTTCCCATTTAGTTTATTACAGAATACTAAGCAGTGTTCCCTGTGCTATATAGTAGGTCCTGTTGGTTATCTATATTAAATACAGCAATGTGTACATGTCAATCTCAAACTCCTAATCTATCCCTCCCCCTACCCTTCCCCAACCCATAAATTCATTCTCTAAATTTGTGAGTCTGTTTCTATTTTGTATATAAGTTCATTTGAAACCATTCTTCTAATGAGTTTCCCTTGTTCTAAATTCCAAGTTTATCAAGCAACTGATTGTAGTTTGGCCTCCCGTCTAAATCTACCAACAGGAAATGACTACCTAGCTACTGGACTTGGGCATCCTTGAGGAATGTATTTCCTGTGAGTTAACAAACTAACACCTAATTATATATGACTTTTTATGTGATCTGCTTACAGGACTGGAACATTTTAGGACTTGACTTTATGATACCTGTAGCAATGCTAGTTTTCCTTATGAATTACTAAATTAGCATCCTGGTTATATATGGTAGCCTTGTGAGCTTTGATCCACCTTTGAGTATGGATAAACAGATTTTTGAGCCTGACAGATAAAAGGCAAGAACCCGAACCCTATGAGATCCCTAATAACTACACCCTACTGTGAAGACATTTAAGGAGACACACAACTGGCCTTCTCCTGAAGTCACCCAGTCCTTGTCCATGTCATATCTTTTGAAAAGCTACAAAAAGAACTGACACCCATGCAATGCAGGGGTCCCCTCTATGGCTGCTGCTGCTGCTAAGTCACTTCAGTCATGTCCGACTCTGTGTGACCCCATAGGCAGCAGCCCTATGGCAAAGCCTGCCAATAGATGAATAAGTCTAAACCCTTTATCCTGCCTGCCTCAGAGGGATTCCAGCCTGCCTTCCCCATGTTATGTTTCACCACTCCTGTACATACACTCTGAATTCCAAACTGGATATCTTTGCTCATGCTGTCTATCTCTAGCTAGAATAACCTTTTCCCATCTATTTCTCAGTTCCACTTGCCAAATCCCATCTTTGATTCAGTACTCAGGTCAAGTGCCCTCTCTTACATAACCACTTCTATCATTGCTATTCCATCCTGAAGTTCCATAGCTCATTTCCTGTCCACTCACATTTCTGCCTTATGTTAGAATCCTTCTGTGAGGTCTCCAAGAATTCCAGAAATAAAAGTCATCTCTCTGCTCAGAAAATTCTTCCCTTATAGGAAAAAATCTTCCCGGGAAATCAGATTTATTCCATCTTTCATTTATGTATCCAGTCATTTGACAAGTATTTACTGAGTGCCTCTATGTGCCAGGCAATGGGATACAGGGGTGAATAAGACTGACAGGGCTTCTACCCTCATGCAGCATCTGGTGTAATGGGGAAGAGAGATGCCAACGAACAATGAATAAATTACAGCTGGAATAAGTGCCACATAGGAGAAACATTACTCAGTACTGTGAGAGTACACATGAGGCTTTTCCAGGAAAGTTACATTTATGTTAAAACCTGAAGATAAGCAGGAGTCAGCCGGGAGAAGTGATCCCCTTGAAAAGAGTACCAGTGGTATGATCTCAAGGGCCAGTGCCACTGAGCTGTGACAGCCTGATGTTCTCAGTCCCTGGTCCACAAGCCTGTGTTCAGATCTTGCTAGAAACAAATTCGCAAACACTTGCCCTTTAACTCCCTGTCCTCTAGCTCCAGACAGACCACTCCCTTCACACTGTCCTCACAGTTGCCAAAGTATGATTTGTTTTTGTTTAAATTTTTTCAGTTAAAATTACATTGCCGTTAGCCAGTTGATTTTTGTTTCGTGTTAACTTTTCCTAGTTTCATTCTTGAAGACTGACATTAACTTCATGCTTTAGGGGTTCTTATTGTAAAACTCATCTACCAGATGCAAGACACACAAACAAACTCTTTGTTTTATTCAGTACTTTATAGGACCCAGTGCTATGATACCTCAATATGCAGTCGGCCCTCTGTATCTAAAAGTTCTGCATCCCCAGATGTGGAGGGCAGACTATACTGTTTTACAGATGGTACTGTCCATCTTTCACAAGGAACTTGAGCATTCTTGGGTTTTGGTACCTGTGGGGAGGGCAGAGGTCCTGACACTGATCTCCCATGAATACTGTGGGACCACTGTAGATTCACTGGATTGATGGATGGATTTTATCTTCCCTCTTACATCTGTGCTAAGAGTACATTACTTGTCTAGTTCACATCTGGGCTCCTCCAGTACTCACCATAATGTCCTACATAGGGTAGGTAATAAATCAGTAAGTTATTTGAAAATAAGTAATCTAGCCTTTCCTTAAACTTTTCCATGGCTGGGAAAAACTCCCTGCCTTTTCAGGCATTGGTTCCACAGTTGAACTGCTTCAATTGTTAAAATTTCTTCCCACTCTTGGGCTAACACCTGCCTCTGGACTGGTCCTGGTTTGTCCCTCTGGGTCCAAGAACAAATGCTCTGCCCGACAGCAGCCCTTCTTATGGAGACAGGAACCAGATTCCCTGTAGTCACACACAGGACACATCTCCAGTGCAAAATCAAGTGCTCCACAACTCTTTGGAATACTCCCAACATATGGCAAAGGAGGATACATCCCTCACAGGTTTGTAGGGTGCTCTGAACTCCAACAGAGGCTACTGTGCAAGCAGGTCCTCTCTCTAGGTCAGGAACCCAGACCAGAACTCACCAGGAAAACAATATTAATGTTTACTTCATAACTGATTATGGTTTACTGGTTAATCCACACAACACCCCTGGCATATGTCAAGGTTTCCAATCTATAAATGGTCGAGATGCAGAGGATGATTGAGTCCTGGGGTCTCAGTGACTTAAGAGCCCATATCCAGGATGATCCACCTGCAAACACTGCTGGTCTCTCTCCCTGTTCAAGAGAATCACTTTGGCTCCAATCTCAATTTACAATTTGCTGATCTGTGAAATGATTCAAATTCTAGGAAAAGGAGTGAAGGCAGGAAGAGCATACAGAAGATAGACATCATTACTCTGTGCCCAGCTTTACATTAGGCTCTGTGAACTGAAATATGTCAAAAGTATTTCCAAATACAACATCTTACATATAACAGCCCCCAAACTGTGCCTATAGGTTTGATATTAATGGGAATAAGAGAACTGTTAGCTAAGGCTTAAACATCTATCTGTTACACATAGATTTTACTAGAGTCAGATATACTCTGAATCCTCTTAGAACCATATACTTGGGTCACAGAGTCTAGTAAAACAATTAAACATATTGATTTCATTGTACTGTAAATGCACAAGACATTTTCAGTGATTCCTTTTATCAAATCAAAAATCTTTTTCAAAACATTTTATAATTTGAATAAATGCTTTCCTTAAATTGGATTTTCAAATATGAGGTTTCCTCCAAGCAGTGATTCTTAAGTTTTGGGGAGGTGCTGAGTCTTTCAAGAAGCTGGTAACCACTAGATAGGTTCTCCCAGAAGAATGCACAGATTTATATATGCACAAGACACTGCAAAAAAATTCAGGGTCGGTGAACTCAGAAAAGAAGTTAGCCCTGACTGAGGCTTTGCAGCCACTGGAAGGGCTTTGATTTCTACTCTGAGTCAGATGAGCAACCACTGGAGGACTTTGAACTTGCCTTTTAGCAGAAGCAGTCTGGCCTCCGTGAAGAGAATAGACGTGAAGATAACTGCAGTCATCCAGATGAGAGAGGATGGTAGCTGGACCCAGGTAGTAGCAGTGGAAAAGTGAGAAGCAGTCAGATTCCGACATGGTTTGAAGGTACAGCGCCAGGATTTTCTAACCACGCGGGAGGTGGTGTGTGAGTGAGAAAAGAGGATTCAGAGACGACTCCAAGATTTTTGGCCTGAGCAACTTGAAGGCTGGAGTAGCCATTACCTGTGATGAGGAACACTGAAGGCATGCAAGTATGCTGGAAGAAGGGGAAAGAGAAAGGGAATATTAGCAGCCAAGTTTTGGACTTTAAACTTGAGATGCTTATTAAATATCCAAACAAAGATACTGAGTAGACAGTTGATATTTGGAGAGAGGTTGGGCTGTAATAATATTCATCTGTAAAATTAGGATAATAATATAATAATGCCTACATAAGAATACTTTTTATTGGGAGGATTAAATGGGCTTCCCTGGTGGCTCAGAGGTTAAAGCGTCCGCCTCCAATGCAAGAGACCCAGGTTCGATCCCTGGGTCGGTATTCTTGCCTGGAGAATCCCATGGACAGAGGAGCCTGGGAGGCTACAGTCCACAGGGTCACAAAGAGTCGGACCCAACTGAGTGACTTCACTTCACTTCAAACAAGACAATGCATGTAAAGCTCTCAGGGCAGGATCTGGTACACAATATGCCCTTGATACATTTTAACTATTGTTTTTGTTAAAACTTAAATACTTTCAGTACTTCTATCATTACTATCAAGTTATGATTGTGGTTGCTTTTAAGGTTGATAAGTCGTTATTAGCGACAGTTCTCGGGCATGATTTGCAAAGGAAAACAAGGTTTTCTGCCACGGCAGTTGGAACTGGTTTCTATCCCCCCAGAGTTTAAAATTTGGAAGGCTTCTGCACACATTCAATAATCTTCACAGGTAGGTTATGTCACGTTTCTTAAATAATCAGTGTGTTGTTTCATCAACCCAGAGTTCACTTTGTTTTAAAGAGAATTTGATGTGAAGAATGAGGCAGTTTATCAGAGGAAACTGAGGATCAGCAAAGACCCTGCAGGGAAACATTTCCAACCCATCTGTGTGCCCCCGGCGGTATGAATGTGACATGAGAAAGCATGAGAACTGACTGACTACCCCATCTTGACTTCAGGAGCTACAGACATTATTGCCAGTCACCGGCTCATCTAGCTCCTCTTAACGCTGATTCACAAAACCCACATCCAATGTCTCCCTGAAACAGCAAGACTCCTAGGGGTATTCTCCATGAAGAAGCACACTTTTGCTGTCTCTTATTATTCAGTGATTTTTTTTAGCTGTTTTACGTTGAGAAGGTGAAAAGAAGAGCTGGCATGGTTTTATTACATACTTGTAGATCTTTGAAACAATGAGCTTCTAGCATCAAAACCTAAACAATATCTCCTTCTTTTTTCATCCCNACTTTTGCTGTCTCTTATTATTCAGTGATTTTTTTTAGCTGTTTTACGTTGAGAAGGTGAAAAGAAGAGCTGGCATGGTTTTATTACATACTTGTAGATCTTTGAAACAATGAGCTTCTAGCATCAAAACCTAAACAATATCTCCTTCTTTTTTCATCCCTTTGAATTTTGACTATAATTTCTTGACCCTATCATTCCCTTCAACATCTATGACAGGCCTAATGCTCAATAAGTGTCTATTACTATTCCTCCTAATCTCCAGCTGTATCCAAAAGGATGAGGTGATGAAGCCATTCAAACAGTCCAAAAATGCTTCTGTAACAAATAGATAACTAAGGTCATGCACAGTCACAGGTCTTGCTTGATGGCTTTAGCAACAGCAGCACAACAACACAGGCAAGGGTAGATGTACCAGTGAGGGGAGAGAGAGAGAGCAAAGCACACACAAGAGAGGCTCCTTCCCCAAATCTTTGTTTTCTTCCACGTGTGAATAAGGCCACATAAATGAGCTAAGGGATGCTAATAAGCAGGGCAATGCTCAGTTAAATTTCATGAAACACCACCAGTTTCATTCCTTTTCCTTGATTCTTTTTCTAGTTTCTAACAATTGCTACAGTGACTATGTTTTCAAGCAGACCTCCAGGGGCAGCTCCACATGAGAAAACTCTCCTCCCTCTCTTCCCCGAGGAGTCAGGAGATGACACCTCAAGGACTAGGGTCCTATAGAACAGCAGGACATGTGAGAGGCTGACAGGACCCCTCTACATCTGTGGTTGCCTACCAGCGCCCTACTCCAGCCTCTGTCTGCTGTGAGTCCCAGAACTTTAAGTGGAGAAAAACTAAAATATTTGAGAACTGATAAGTCTAACTAGTCTAAAGCTAGTCAAAGAGATCTATGGCAAAAGCTGAATGAATTTGTACCTGGCCCATGTTTTTCTATTTCTAAAGAGATTTCTGGAAATGGGAAGAGGTTCTGTTAATTTTAGAGTAAATTTTACTTTTACATTTTCCAGCTAGGCTAAGGGGGAAAGGACTGAGTTTTGACCATATTCAGGCATGATGGTAACAGAGGAAAAGGCTATCTAGCAAGAGATGGTTATTCTTCAATCTCTTTGGTCTTAAAATGCAGAACTCAAGCCCACCAGAAAAAATGCAGGTGTTTTTTGGTCCTTGGGCAGCATGACCATAAAATTTACCATCCAAATCAGGATATTTTTTAGAGTGACACAAGGCAATATAAATAAATAATGCCAGCAGTATAACAAGCATAACCTGGGACTATCCAGGCAAATCAGACAGACATCACCTTCATCACTTATCACCAAATGAGTCCCTGGTCTGCCAAAATTGGTTAATCACTTAAGACACTTGACCCAAAAGATGGTTCCATAATTAACACAGAGATTAAATGTCCTCTCCACCCTACTGGGTAAATAGGTCCTAGTGTTTATACTTCAATGGGGGGCTTTATGTGGGGCTTCCCAGGTGGCGCTAGTAGTAAAGAACCTGCCTGCCAATGCAGGAGACTTAAGAGATGTGGGTTTGATCCCTGGGTCAGGAAGATCCCTTGGAGGAGGAAATGGCAACCCACTCCAGTATTCTTGCCTGGAGAANACTTCAATGGGGGGCTTTATGTGGGGCTTCCCAGGTGGCGCTAGTAGTAAAGAACCTGCCTGCCAATGCAGGAGACTTAAGAGATGTGGGTTTGATCCCTGGGTCAGGAAGATCCCTTGGAGGAGGAAATGGCAACCCACTCCAGTATTCTTGCCTGGAGAATCCCATGGACAGAGGTGCCTGGCGAGCTACAGTCCATAGAGTTGCAAAGAGTCAGACATGACTGAAGCAGTGTAGCACCAGCAGCAGTGTTTTATGAACAGCTATCTTTCTTTTCCTCCTTTCTCTTATCCAACCATCTCTCTAGTCATTTTAATTGCAGAGCCCTTTCCCAGGTTCTGTCTACCCGGCCTTGCCACCATCTTAGCCCTACATTCTTGATCCAGAAAGTTCATCCAGAGGCCTGAAAGTTATATAACCCATCTCCTGAATCCAGTTAGTGAGAATGAGCTGAATTTTAATTTTAAAACTCTGTAAGAAAGACAATGGAATTAAGAATTAGTCTTCTCCGGCCCTGAAAAGCAGGACAGTGGTCCTAAGGCAATTTCCTGGGTCCCATCAAATAGGTAGCCCTTCCCAATACTAGCATAGAGCTCCTCCGGGACATGGAATATGGGCAATACAACTCTGTATCACAGTGGCCAGTGCCCAGTACAGCAGCTGGTGCAAAGTGTTCTCAGTACATGCTATGGAACCAGAACTCTGCTCCCTCACACCCCCCAGCTCTGGGCTCTTCTCTACCCATGGTTTGCCTCCCCATATCTGTGCAGTAAGAGGGAACCCTGCACATGATCCCACATCTGCTGGTCAGACTGGGCTTCGGCTGTCAACCCCCAGGGACCAGCTAGCATTCCGCTCCTCTCAAGTACTGCGCTGAGTCAAACAGAGCCTCCCACAGAGTCCAGGTGGGCACAGGCTGGGTCTGTTGGGTTCCATTCGGTTCATGAACGCTATACAAAGCCCATTACCTCCCCAGCCCCAGACAGGATGCTGGAGATACATGGTGAGATTTGTATATGACCTCGAAAGGTTATGGATGCAGCAGGGCACGGGGATAAACAGCAAGGACCCTACAGCCCAACTACCTGGGTCTGTATCCCGGCTCTACAATCACCACCTGATTCTCCTTAGGTGACTATTTAACCCCTCTGTACCTGAGTTTTCCATTTAGAAAATGGAATAAGAGAGGCTGCCTCAGAGGGCTGGTGTGAGAACTATTAATAGTGTAATTCTGATTATGATCATTGTGATTTGGAATCCTGCTTGGCACAGAGTAAACAGTCAGTGAATTTAACTATTACTATTTCTGTGTTTTGGCTCCTCTTCCTGGAGGTCCATTTCCTTTCATTCTTTCTGCATCTGGCTGGTCCCCTCAGGAGGGGCTTTACTTTGCTCCTGAGAGGCTTTACTTAATCCTGAGAGCTGAAAACAGAACTTTGCCACATCAACATTTGCGCTTTGTCCACTGGATACAAACCCAAACACCCTCAAGAATTAAGAGATTATGGGTCCATCCTTCTGAACCCAAGTGAATCATCACACAGGCATTTTTCTAAGAAGATGAGGAAACTCTTGGTCAACGCAAAGGAAGGACAAGACTTGAAAGGAGTTATCCTGAGCCAGAAGGTTGACTTCCTGAGAACACCTTGTACCTCCGTGCTTCCAGTTACTTCAGCAACAAAGGTGGGAGTTTCCATACACCTCTTAGAGATTCTGACACCAGTGTACTAGACCTGGTAAGAGTTGGTTATAAAGTATTCATTCAATTAGGCATATATACATATATATATACTTTTCTTTATGCTTCTCAAGGAATCTTTCATTTAATTATCAAAGGCACTACCACCTATTTAAGACTTCAGAAGAAACTGGATGTTTTTCACTTGGCTAAGGCAAGTTTCTATGAGTTTCTATGACTTGATGGTTCACAGCCTCAAACTAAAAAAAAAAAACTCAATTCATCCACTTAACAGTTCCATTCAAAAACACTTCTGGAGAAGGGAATGGCAACCCACTCCAGTATTCTTGCTTGGAGAATCCCACGGATAGAGGAGCCTGGTGGGCTACAGTTCATGAGGTCTCAAAAACACTGCACTGCTGTCAGGCCTCCCCCAGCTAAGCTCCAGTTGGTACTCTTTGCATCATTTCCAACACTCAAATTTGGGATAATTTCAGTGGAAAAAAAATTAATCAAAACTATTGGCTAAGAAAACATAAAACCTTGTCCCAAATGTGATCATTTTATTATGAAGTGAAAACTAACACTGCTCTGCCACCCACCCACCCCCACTCCAATCCTTGGAAATGATTCCTTCTGACAGACCTGAGTTAGATCCTTAAGACACAATGGCGAGCCATTGTGCCTCAGATGTCTCCACTTCTAGGGTGACTTAAAGCAAATCTGTATACTAGCTTGGCTCTTTCTGCTGAAGGCCTGGAATACACACTCACCTGCTTCCTTCCACTGATGTCAGCAGTTTTCACACTTCACAGGATCCCAGAGCATCAATCCTGGAAGAGACTTTAGAGAACAGCCAATCCAAGCCCTCATTTTACAAACAGGGACACTGGAGCCTACAAAAAGGAAAACACTTGTTCAAGATCACACAGCTCATGAATGAAAGAGTTGAGACTAGAACTGCTGAACAGGAGATTCATCTCTCTGGAGTGTCATCCTTCTTCCAACTGGTTCTCATACTCTCTGCCCTAGTTGGCTTTCCTACACTTGACACAAAATCCACACCCTCTTGAGGTGTGCCAGCAGCCTGTGAGTCTCACCCATAGTGCATTAACCTAGCTCAGCTGGCCCGGGGCTCTTTCCCTGCAGAGGAATGGATGTCATGTGACTTGGAAAGACACACTGTATAGGGATGCATGTGACGTTCATGTGTATCAGTCATTGCATGTCTTCCAAGTCCATCAGGTTGAGAAGGAAGCAGAGCCTATGAGTCATTTATAATGTCTCAGACTTCTAACACTTTTCTAGGCTTACAATTTCAGGCTTCCCAACAACAAAAGCTTTGATACCATTCCTCAAAATCAACTTATTTGACAACAAGCATTTACCTAAGAGACACTTATTGAACAGTTCCCATTTGCAAGGTACTATGAGATTAAAAATGAGAAAGAGGAGAGTGAAAAAGTTGGCTTAAAGCTCAGCATTCAGAAAATGAAGATCATGGCATCTGGTCCNTGCCTTTTCGTTGTTCCTTGTTCTATATTGTTGATAGGTCTGGATAGAGAGGCAGAAGTGATTGAGATAAATGGTGGCCATACCACGGTCATCTTGTGTAAGGCTCATGTTGGGCCTAAGGCCAGAGTTCTTGAGATCGAGTCTCTTACTCTGTCCTTTACTGTTTGTGGTGTTACTCTGCTTCCCCAGGAGAGGGAGCCCTTGGAAAACGGAAACTACCAAGTCATTTTGCTCCTTCAACAGCTTGCAACTCTCAACTTGACTAATTTCCTCCTCTTGCCTTTTCTTTGGTTGACTTATTTGCCAGTGAAACATTTGCTGCTTTTCAGTGACCTTTGTGTTTGAGACGAATCACTTTAAAAACAAAACAAAACAGAATACTGACCCTTGAAAGTGAAAGGGAAGGCGCTCAGTCGTGTTTGACTCTTTGTGAGCCCACCAGGCTCCTCCATCCATGGGATTCTCCAAGCAAGCATACTGGAATGAGTTGCCATTTCCTTCTCCAGGGGATCTTCCCGACCCAGGGATCGAACCCAGGTCTTCCGCATTGCAGGCAGACACTTTAACCTCTGAGCCACCAGGGAAGCCTTACCACTTTTTAAATTGAGATGTAATTTCCATGTTATCCACTAAACCCATTTAAAGTATACAGTACATTGGTTCTTTATATAGTCAAGAGTTGTGCAACCATCACCACAATCTATTTTAAAACATTTTCTTCCCTTCTGAAAGAAACACCATGCTCATTAGCTGTCATTCTCCCATTTTGCCCCTTCCCTAGCCCCTGGCAACCACTAAGGGACTTTTTGTCTTTAGAGGTTTCCCTATTCCAGATATTTTTTATAAATGGAACTGTACAGTATGTGACCATGTCTAGCATGTTTTCAAAGTTTGTCCATATTGTAGCATGTATCAGTATTTCCTTTTTATTGCCAAATAATATTCCATTGTNAATTTCCATGTTATCCACTAAACCCATTTAAAGTATACAGTACATTGGTTCTTTATATAGTCAAGAGTTGTGCAACCATCACCACAATCTATTTTAAAACATTTTCTTCCCTTCTGAAAGAAACACCATGCTCATTAGCTGTCATTCTCCCATTTTGCCCCTTCCCTAGCCCCTGGCAACCACTAAGGGACTTTTTGTCTTTAGAGGTTTCCCTATTCCAGATATTTTTTATAAATGGAACTGTACAGTATGTGACCATGTCTAGCATGTTTTCAAAGTTTGTCCATATTGTAGCATGTATCAGTATTTCCTTTTTATTGCCAAATAATATTCCATTGTATGGATATACCACAGTTGATCTGTTCTTTTGATGACTTACTTTTTTTTCTGATAAGAATTTTTTTTTTTAAGTATTTAATGAATTGAATACATTAATAATATTGTGTAATCATCACCACCATCTCTGGAGCACTTTTTCTTTTGTAAAACTGAACTCTATAGCTATTAAACAGCAATTCCCCATTCCTTGCCCCTCCTAGCTGCTGGCAGCAGCCCCCTATCTTTTTTTTTTTAGGAACCACTATACAGTGTTCCATAGCAGCAATACCATTTTTACACTCTTAGCAACAGGGTACAAGAATACCATCTTTCCACATCCTTGCCAAATTTTTTGACAGTAGCCATCCTCGTGGGTGTGAAGTGATACCTCACTGTAGTTTTGTTTTGCATCTCTCTAGTGATTAATGATGCTGAGCATCTTTTCCCGTGCTTATTTTGGCCACAGCACTGTTACACAAGACAATAATATCACTTCTTTAGATCTCTATGACAGCACTTCCTTGTGTGCTAGACATTTTTATCTACACCACCCTACTCATAATAACTGAAATAGGACTGTATCAGATGTGAACTGAAGCACACAAATAATATATGACTAATCAGTGGGGGAATGAACGTATGTGTCTAGCTTTCTGGATCCCTACTTCAGTGTTTTCCCCCACTCTCTGCCTTTCAAATGCGTTTTGAGAAATGCCATTTTGTTTCTTCCAGAGTTTTGTTCCTTTGACAGTAACATCACAAAGTAAAAACTTGTCATTTGAAGGAGGATTAGGTTTCTTTATGTCCTAAGAGGAGAACTATGTGAAGAAAAGATTTTATATAGTGTAAGAGTGAAGTTTATAATACTTGTAGCTGGACGACAGGGGCATAGGCTCCTTTGAAAGACAGCAATTTGCTTTTGCTGGGCGCACAGGCCAAGGCTTAGCCATCGTTTGTTTGAAAAATGTGTTGAACTGTAAAGTTTATCTCCCAGTCCTGTAATTCCATAATGCAACTTGTGATGATATGGATCTGAGAACAAATTCTGGGTTTCTTTTCCTTTCAGCTCCTTTTATCTTAAAGAAATTGGACAGCATATGAAGAGTGGGTGTCACGTGTGAATGCATGGTATGAAGAACCTGGTTACAGTTTCTCCTATCTGCAGATGAATAGGCCCAGAAAGATGTAAGAGACTCTTCGACTGAATGGACATAACAATTCTACTTGTTAAGAACAATTTTGGCACTGGTACCTGACCTTTATAGCTAAAACACTTTGGCAAGTATGAAGAGACGTTTTACAGTCATAGTATTCCCTTATACCTGTGATATCAGCCTCAATGAATGTTGGTGTAATTGTACATCATGATGTCAAACTCCATTTTCTAGCAAGTATGAATTATAAGGGAATTATGTCTGCAATGGCCCTGTCTTGTGAGTCATTTCTGTGTACTTTTTTACTTCTGTTTGGAGTATATTTGTTGAAGAATTCCTCTCCATTAATTATGTTTTATGAAAGCCAGCACACAAACATGTCACTTAAGCATGGGACTGTTAGTCTATATTTTTAATAAGAAAAATAGGGCTTTTATTATTTTTGATGCAAACGAACAATCACTGGTGAGACTACTGTAACATTGAGACTATTGCAAACTACATTGAGTTCCTCCTGTTTGGGACTGGAGAATTTGCTAGTCCTGATAAAATAACATGGTTCTATTCTTAAGCAGTCTTTATGAAAGGCAGCATTACTGCTTGAGGCTGAGAATATGGAATACCACCAAAGGGGAAAATGCTGTATTTTTAAAGTCAGGCAGTTCTCCAGGTTTGTTGAGAGAAGGGGAGAGCCCTTAACTTTCCTCCCAGATACCATAACATTCATCTGTTTTTCAAGAATTACATTGAGTTTACCTTCCAGTCTGTAAATAACGATTATGTTGTTACTTTATTTTTCTGTTTTAGACGTTGCCTGTTGACTTCTCCTGCATGTGAGGATTATGTCTCTTTCCTGTCCTTACCTCTCTCTCAAACATCTCATTTCTGCTTCCTTTCTGTGTACTTGTTAGTGTGATTTTCATTAGATTGATTTCATTAGGACTCCAAACACTGTTGTTGCCTTTTCTTGCATATCTTTTTGATTTTCCTAGGCTTAGTTTTCTGAACTTATCACACTAAATCAGCTAAACTTTTTGCCATGTATTTAAATTGCTCGGTGTTCAATGTCATGAGGGGTGCTGTTTTAAGTCTTTCCTGGAAAAAGGGCTTATTTGTGGCAAGCTGAATTTGGCTTATGGGACACCAGCTCTAAAGTACAGGGCAGAATCTGGCAAAGTGTGAAACAGCCTCCAACATTACAGAACTGTCTTATTGTTTTAAAGTGTGATGCTTGTTCTCTTGCAAATATTTATAAGGAAGATGATTTAACATAAGGTCTGGCTTTTTAAGGGCTTCCCTGGTGGCTCAGATGGTAAAGAATCTGCCTGCAATATGGGAGACCTGGGTTTGATCCCTGGGTCAGGAAGATCCCCTGGAGAAGGGAATGGCAGCCACTCTAGTACTCTTGCCTGGAGAATTCTATGGACAAAAGTCCCAGAGATTAATAACTCATCAGTTACATTTATCAGTTTCTATTATATGCCATGCTGTTGTGCTAGAAGCTGGGAATGGACAATCATGGGACTGCCATTTTGGGGTCTATAATTCATCAAAGGATGCCACACAAATGGATATCTGAAGGACCTCACCTTGCTGCTGGTTCAGATTTGAAGGAATAACTACATTTATCTTATTGGGAAAGGGTAGAGAAAGGGGAGCCAGGTAGGAATTGATTAAGGTGTTCAAATCATATTGATCAAGAGGAGTTCAAAATTGCTTACTTAAACCTAGATGCAGTGTGGGGCCTAGATTTGAAGGGAAGGTCAAAGAGGATGGAATGAGCAGACCAGTACATGTTGATTGAAAGGAATGTAATGTAAGGGAAAGAAAGAATTCAGGGAAGACTCTGGAGGTGCAGGGAGTATCTTAGATTATCTTGGTGGACCCAGTGTAATCACACGGGTTTTAGAAGAGGGAGAAAGAAAGCAGAGTCAGAGATGTTACAACAGAAGCAGAGGCTGGAATGATACAGCTGCCTGCCAAGGAACGTGGGCTGCCTCTGTGTTCCAAAAGCTGGGAAGGGTGGGGCACAGATTTCCTCCTAGAACCTCTGGAAGGGCAGCAGGTCTGCAGACACCTTGACTTTAACCCCTCAAGACCTGTTTCAAATTTCTGACCACAACCATAAGGTAATTTGTGTTGTAAGTTTGAATCATTTATTAGAGCAGCAGCAGCAAACCAATACGTTTATACCACTCCTCCTTCATTTCCTGTTATTGTGGCCTCGTCCTCTTCAGATCTAGGATAAATCCCTTATCTGTTCCACCATCTTTGGCAGAATTTTATTATTCACTCATCAGGCTTGAAGTACTTTCTGGTCCTGGATTATCTTTTCTTTATAAACTTCCTCATCTGTGACCATAGCTTTAATTACCATCTATCTAGAAGAATGTCCCAATGTTTATTTCAAGTTGAAATTTTGGCCACGTTTGGCTATCCATCTGCTCACTTAGCAACTCCATCTCAGGTATTTTCAGCTTGGCAGTCCAAAACTGGACCCAATTCTTTTCACTTGAAATTTTTTGCTTAAATTCAGTAAATGGCTCCATCAACATAGCTGCTTAAACTACAAATTAGGGAATCTTCCTTGAATCCTTAATTATATCTCCAAACCCCCTCTTGCCATATGAGATACATATTAACAGGTTTGGAGTTTAGGACAATAGTCATTTTGGGGTGGGGGCATTCTGCCTACTTTAATAAAGGTTTAGATTTGGTGGGGAAAAGTTGAAAGTGTCCTCCTGCCAAGATCTGCTTTCTCTGGAAAGTCATTTTCAGACCCCAGCCTTCCTAAATCACTCAACCCCACAGCCATAGCCTAGATTTAGATTTCTTTCCTCCAATACAAATAGTTCAGCCCCACTAGACCCTCTCATAATGTTTATCCTGCCACCTCATCTCTGTGCTTCACCACCTTCATGCCTCAACTCGCTCCACTAGCCAGTGTTATAATCATTCTTGCATACACCTTCAAATCTCTTCCCTCCCTCTAGTGTCATTGTACTTTTCTGGCAAAACCCCACCCTGGTTAAATCCTACTCTCTGCAGCTGAAGTGTCTGGAAAGAAACAAACACCCTGACAGGTTCTACCTGGAAAATAATGACTGTTGAACCTCAGCTGGGTCCTGTAGAACCACTGCATTTCCTTAGTTCGTTCTAATACACTAGACAGACATGTCACACCTTCTCAGACCTCTAGGATCTCCCCTTATCTTCAAGCTCAGGTGACAGTGTTGCTTCTTCTTTTCCCGGGAAAATCCAGAGGAAAGCTCCCATAAACTTATGACCCACCTACCAGTAGCTCTACCCTCCCTCCCATTAGGAAAGTGAAAGTGTTAGTCGCTGAGTGGTGTCCAACTCTTTGCAACCCCATGGACTGTAGCCCATCAGGCTCCTCTGTCCATGGGTTTTTCCAGGCAGAGATGCAGGATACACAGGTTTGATACCTAGGTCAGGAAGATTCCGTTAGGAAAGCCCTCTCCTATTTAAGACCAAACTCCTCAATCCCACCTGCATCAGCTACCCAATGATCATGACCCATCAAGTCTCCCTCCCTTTTGTTTTATTGGATCATTCCCTATAGGATTCAAAAGGGCTGTGATTTCCTCTGACTTAAAAAAAAAAAAGCCCTGTTGCAAATTTGCTCTGGAGGAGATGCTGAAATTTTGTACAGGAGGTTTTAGGGGAAGTATTTGGGGGGACGGGGAAGCACTTCTGAGAGCAAGTGAAACAAGTTTTGGGGGGAGGAGAAGTTGAACTGCGGTGCAGCTGCAAACAGGGTGATCAGCCATGCAGGACTATCCCAGTTTAGCACGGAAACCTCAGTCCTGGGCAAGCCAGAATAGTCACCCTGGTTGAAAAAGCAGCTTCAGTCAGTCCCACAGGTATCTGATGCTAGATGGCCCTTCAGAGGGCAGAGGGCAGAGGGCAGGGCTTTTCTGCCCTTGCATTGCCTAGCCACCGCACAGGGGCCAGTGTACGATATGCAGGCAGCTTCCTTCAGCTGATGGCATCTCCTGAGGGGGATGCAGCTGTGTGGCGTCTGTAGCCAACCCTTATAGCTGCTGGTGGATTGAGTTCCTTCATCCAAAGTCGAAATCTGGGTGGTTCGGCATAGCATCCACCATGATCCTCTTGAATCCTCACCCCTCTCTGTCTTCCATCCCATTTCTCTGCTCTCAGTTAAATGCTTCAAGAAGGCTGATTCTATTTTCATTCCTTCCTCCTGTTATCTCCTGAACCCATTCCAGTTGGGTTTGCATCCCCACCAATCTTTTGAAACTGCTCTTGTCAAGGTTAACTAACCTGTCTTGCCCTTTCAGCAGCGTTCAACACACTTCCTTACTATTTTAACCACCTTACAGGCCTTCTTGATGTTCCTTTTATCTACCCGTTCTCTTCCACTCAGCCGTCCTTCCTCAGATTCTTTTGCTGGGTCTTCACCTCTAACCTCTGACACTGGTGGTGTCCCAGGCTTCACTCCTCAGTCCTCTTTATTTACAGTAGAGATTCTGCACTGACTCTTGGTTTTCCTATCTGATCTTTTGGCCCAAAATACCTTTCTTTTCCTTTCAGTGGAGAGGAAAGTTCCTGTTCTGAAAAACAGAATCCTTTAGTTTTGTTTTCCAAAGAGATGTGTACTGTTTCCATTAGATCAGCTTGTTGGTTTTACAGCTAAGGTATATATAGTCATCTGACAAGGACCACAGTTGACCTACTATAACTTACTCTCCCCCAGTTTGTATGTTTATTGAGGGAAGAAAGTAGCTAAGTGCACGTATGTTTGATACCAAGAGACTGAAGACTACTTTTTATGGGACAGTGTGGAAACATAATGAAGACTCCTGCTGGGTGTGATACAGCAGTGGGAACGTACGTGATGCTCTTCTTCCCCAAATTAAAACTGCATTGTCTCTGATTATCTGACCTGAAAGAAGAAAAACAATATATAAATTACTTGAAATAATAAAGATATTACAAAAAAAAAATGTTTAGAAATGTGCTAGATGAAAATTAGAACCAGGAAATGATCCAGTGAATTGCTCACCTCACCATCATTGGTAAAATTCAGCATCTATATATTTTCGGTATACTTTTGAATAAAATTTAATAAGCTTTGTATTGAACTTTCACATCAATTATAGAATTTCACTCAACTTTTGTAATAACCGTTGTTTTCATTGGTCACAAGTGTAAGACATGGATTCTTTACTGAACATAAAAATAAAAGTGTAAGTTAAATCTTAAACCTATTAAATCTTGAGAAAATCATTCTTAGTAAAATACTGTTGTTAGCTTAGTGAAACAATGATGCTGTTTAAGAAGCTGAAGAGAAGGGCATTTAACATCTGCTTTATCCTCTAACCAAACCTTCACTGTTGTTAGCCAGCATTCTACTGCTTAGAAGTTCATCACCATGAAAAGAATTTGTATTTTTTACTTTATTGTTCCCTAAGTTGCAAAGTGCTTATTTATTCCTGATCTGACAGAAAGCACTTAAAATTTTTTTCAGCCTGTTTTCTTAAGCATATCAAACTTAGACCACTGTTAGTAATTTCACCTTTCTTGAGTTTACAGTGAATAGCAGAGGAAAAATGGGGTTGGGGGGGGAATGCCAGAAACGGTGCTAGATACTGTAGACTCAGATTATCACTTATTTCCTTCCTTCCAATTCCATATGTAAATAAGATAGTAAAATAGCATATTTGTAATACTCATTTCTTGGTAGGAAAAGGACTCTTAGGATAAATATGTCTTCATGTCTATGGGTAACTGATGTTTTTTTCACATAAAATTTTAAGAGTCAGTGGATACCAGGCTAGGTGTCAGGTACTTGGGAATCAAAGAATGCATACTAGGGACAGTTTTCATACACAGATGCCTCTTGCCAAAGGAGAGGTTCAAGTATAATAGGGAAAGAACACTGGCAGTGTCGGGCACCGTGTGCAGAGGGCTTTTCCAAAGCAGGCTGCAAACCACACAAGAAGCTTTTAAACAAAGACCTATTGAATCAGAACGGCTGTGGATGGAGCTTAGGAAATCTATTTTTTTAAGCAACCAGTGGCTTTCAGACACTGCCTGTTATCTAGGCCTCCAAAAATATTCCCAATCTCCTTGGTGGAGGTGTTCACATTCACAGATATTTAGTGACTACAGAGGACCAGGCACTGTGGTAGGTGAGGGATACAGAAGAGATTTCAGTCATTGTACCAATCCATAAGAGGCTTACAAAATAGAGGAGAGTTGGATATTAGCTAAACTCATCAATAATGAAGTCATTATGTAAACTGCTATGAGAGTAAACTAATGTGGCTGTAAGAACATGGAATAAAGGATCCCTGGCCTCCTGGGATGGGGAAGAAGCAGGGAGGGTTCCCTGTGGAAGTGACTGATTTGGATGAATAGGAACTGTCCACATAAAAGTGTTGAGGGGAGGAGGGGTTGAAAAAATGCTAAAGTGTATGTGTTAAAGAAGGCTGTTAAGTGTGATTGAAGTATATTGAACACTGAAGAGCGAGAAGACCTTTGATTCTTTTAGGAACTCCTGTTGTTTATTGGTTTCATACTTTAGTCTTAAGAGATCCCATCCTGACATCTGCTGGCTAGTATATATACTGCAATTCCAAGTTATACAACACAAGAAAGCCTCAGTAACCTATTTTTTAAAGGCTACAATAATAAATTATAAATAAAGCACCAAGATTCTTCCCTACTCTATTATAGACATCACCCAGGAGACGTGAACCGTTGCTACTTGCGTGCACTCAGTGTTACAGCTGTGCTTAGGTGGTGCCGTTTGCCCGCTTTTGTGCAAGTTCACAGAAACAGAAAGCATACATCTAAAAGTTGAATCGATTTGTTGCTGAGATAAACACATTACACAATCACTTACACACTCTTTTAAACACAGTACCTTCTGTATGCGAGACAGCAAAAGAGACACAGATGTATAGAATGGACTTTTGGACTTTGAGGGAGAAGGCGAGGGTGGGAAGATTTGGGAGAATGGCACTGAAACATGTATACTATCATGTAAGAAACGAATTGTCTATGTTCAATACAGGATACAGGATGCTTGGGACTGGTGCACGGGGATGATCCAGAGAGTTGATATGGGGTGGGAGGTGGGGGGGGTTCAAGATTGGGAACTCATGTACACCTGAGACGGAAAAA
>SJYA01001349.1:1998546-2129953 GCA_006410615.1 Neotragus moschatus | reverse complement strand
TGGGGGGGGGGGGGGGGGGGGTTCAAGATTGGGAACTCATGTACACCTGAGATGGAAAAAAATAAAAAATATATTTAAATAAATAAATAAAAATAAAATCACACACACACACACAAAATAAACACAGTACCTTATGAAATAAAAGGTTCTTAAATTGTCTTCAGAAACACACAGCTGACTTTAGTCCAGTAAGCATTCTGCTAAACCTAAAGATCTGCTCTAAGCATTCTGATTATTTTCACCTGTTTCTCAGTCACATGAGTAGTATTTTCATTTTCCACTTAGGCCTATAAAGGATAAGAATACAAACAAATTTTAATATTACATGAACAACTGCAGAGATGTTGCTGCATTTGAAACTATGTTCCCTCGGCAGCTGCCTCGCTGTGTGACTGAAATATTCAACAATCCCCTGACATTAAAAGATAAATTTGGTGAATAAGGGGTGATTCACAGATGTCAAAATGTAATGCAGAAAATGTGGGCTGTTAAAGAGTACAGGTTTATGTCAGGAAGGAACACTAGAATCAGTTCAAAGTCCTCAGCTCTATTATGTGACTCTATGAGTCAGATTTTTTAACTTGCAAACACCACAATCCAGTTTTGGTAGATATAAGGAGAAAAGTAATTCATTATAAAGGATTATAGGTAGCACCACCAGGAGGCCTGGAGACTAGGCAACTGGAACATCCCCTTTTGTCACTCCACGCAACTGGTGCAGTGAGGACGCCACCTTTGCTGAGGATTAGATGCCACCACTTACCAAGCCACAGCTCCCTGGACTATCACGGCAGCCAGTATTGCTCAGAAAACATCTTGCTGCATTTGCTACAGTTGCCGTAGAGAATTACTCCAAGATACAACTTTATTGTATCTCTGATTCCAGTTCCAAGTCCAAGGAATATTTATAGCATCAGGGTCACGTGGAAAAGTAAAGAAAAAATCAGTTTCAGCTTCTGTAGTGAAAGGCATGCTCTGATTGCCAGCAAGTTCATAGGATGGGGAATTCCCAAATGTAGGCACAAATTCAGATACTGGACAGCCAAAAAGGAATGACAGATGTCTACTTTATTGACCCTGGAGAAATCACTCAGAGCCTCACTTTTCTATAACACAAGGGAAATAACATTCACATGGTTAAGGAGATGATGTAGGTGTACTTACTCATTTTACAATAAATACCAACTATGTGCCAGAATGCAAAGATGCGCAGGTCCTTTCTAATCTAATGTAGGAGAAAAATCAATACACATCAAGTGGTGGGAGAGAGGCAGGCATAGGTGAGGTGAGGGCAGAAAGAAGTGGGGGCTCAACTGCAGTTTACAAGTGATGTTCTTGTATTTAAGCACATATTTAAAAACAAAATTTCCACGTGGCAAGTGATGTTTGTACCAGTGAGAGAGACAGCATGCTCTTGTAGAAAGCTATTGCACTCCTTTGAAAGGCTTAACTGTTTCATAGAAACGCCAAAACAATGTTGGCTGGCACAAATCCAGAAACTCAGGCTTTTGACTGCTTTTTGACAGACATCAAGACTGCCAGTTTTATACGATGGGCCACCCTTCAAAGGATTAAACATGTTATAGCTTTGCCCAAAGATGAGTTAAATCATCACTCTCATTGTAGTGTGATGCAGTCTGAACTTCCCCTGTTCTGATCTGACCTAAGTCAGCGTGGTCTGCTATTTGTATCTAGCTAGTGTGTACAACTTTGACTTTGCTTAAAATAAATTGTTGGCTTTAGGCTTAGGGTGCGTGTGTTTTTGTGTTTTTCTTTCCATTTAGAAAAGCTGCATGGTAACTCAGGCCTCACCCAGAATCTGTAATAATAACAATTCATCATATGGTATTAATAGATGGAATATATTTTTAGAGAATACATTGTATAGAACTAAGGACTGAGATATGTCAGTGGTATCACTGAAGTCAGCTGTTTCAAACCTCAGTATGGTGCAATGATTTGTTTTTCACAGGATTCTTACATTCAGTTCAGATCAGTTGCTCAGTGTGTCCAACTCTTTGTGACCCCATGGACTGCAGCATCCCCAGCTTCCCTGTCCTTCACCAACTCCCAGAGCTTGCTCAAACTCATGTCCGTCGAGTTGGTGATGCCATCCAGCCATCTCATCCTCTGTCGTCCCCTTTTCCGCATGTCTTCAATCTTTCCCAGCATCAGGGTCTTTTCCAATGACTCTGTTCTAAGCATCAGGTGGCCAAAGTATGGAGCTTCAGCCTGAGTCCTTCCAGTGAATATTCAGGACTGATTTCATTTAGGATGGACTGGTTTGATCTCCTTGCAGTCCAATAGACTCTCAAGAGTTCTCCAACACCACAGCTCAAAAGCATCAATTCTATGGCGCTCAGCTTTCTTTATGGTCCAACTCTCACATCCATATATGACTACTGGAAAAACCATAGCTTTGACTACGTGGACCTTTGTTGGCAAAGTAACATCTCTGCTTTTTAATATGCTGTCTAGATTGGTAGTAGCTTTTCTTCCAAGGAGCAAGCCTCTTTTAATTTCATGGCTGTGGTCACGATCTGCAGTGATTTTGGAGTCCTCCAAAATAAAAGTCTGTCACTGTTTCCATTGTTTCCCCATCTATTTGCCATGAAGTTACGGAACCAGATGCCATGATTTTAGTTTCTTGAATTTTGAGTTTTAAGCCAATTTTTTCACTCTCCTCTTTCACTTTCATCAAGAGGCTCTTTAGTTCATCTTTGGTTTCTGCCATTAGGGTGGTATCAATATTTCTCCTGGCATCTTGATCCCAGCTTGTGCTTCATCCAGCCCTGCATTTTACATGCTGTACTCTGCATATAAGTTAAATAAGCAGGTGACAATATACAGCCTTGACATACTCCTTTCCCAACTTGGAGCCAGTCTGTTGTTCCATGTCCGTTTCTAACTCTTGCTTCCTGACCTGCATACGGATTTCCTCAGGAGGCAAGTCAGGTGGTCTGGTATTCCCATCTCTTGAAGAATTTTCCACAGTTTGTTGTGATCCAAAGGCTTTGGCGTAGTCAATAAAGCAGAAATAGATGTTTTCCTGGAATTCTCTTGCTTTTTCCATGATCTAACAGATCTTGGCAATTTGATCTCTNCGGGGGGGCGGCCCGGGGGAGGGGGCTCGGGAGCCCTGCGGCTGCCTCCCGGGGACCTTGGGCGCTTCGCGAGGCTGCCGGCCGAGGAATCTGAGCACCTGCACCGGGAGGGCTGCCCTCAGGCCGCCCGCGGCCCCGCGCTCTGCTGGCACCTGGAGGCTCAGCTGCACAGGAGAACATCTGTGCCTTGGTTTTCCCTCTGGTGAAACGGGGCCGGGAAGGTGGCTCTCTGCGGTTGCCTTCAACCTGGAGGTTGTGCGAGTCTGTTAGTGAAGTCGAAGAGGAAGATGGGAAGAACCCTCATCTCGGAACGCAGGACCGAGTGTTTGAAGCCAGGCACCTTTTATGTCTTCTATGTTTTGTGCAAATCGCAAAGCCTCTCCCGAGACTGGTTTTTCCATCTTTAAAGTAAAGGTGATCACTCCTGCCCTGCCTCACTCACAGGACTACAATGAAGAACAGGTGGAAAAGCCATCTGAAGAGCTAGAACTCAGGGTGTCAGTTACACCTGGGTTCATATCCTAGCTCTGCCACTTACTGTGCAACCTCGAGCCGGATAGAACCCTATCTGTTAGAAAAAGATAACAACAGTAATTAGCTCGTGAGATTGTTGTGAGGATTAAGTGTAATAAGATTTAGCACCATGTCCGGCACAGAAATGCTCAATAATTTGTTGTTAGTACAGGTATTAGTAAGTTAGAAAGTCATTCAGGTGAGGGATGTTTAGAATCATCACACTTCCGTTTCTGTATATTTATTCCTAAAAGGAGTGCTGTATTGATTTCCTAAGAACGAGGCCAAGTGGAATTCTTCCCCATTTCTGTCTGGGCCCCTTTGCCTTCTCATTTACAGTTGGCATATAAGCCTGTTGTTTCTACCAAGTGAGTCAGTCAGGATGGGAACATTAATGTATTGGAGCAGATGGGTATCAGATTCCCTCTGAGGGGAAAGAGAAGTGCCAGGCCTGTGCTGCCACCAAAAAAAGCACAATACAGTGATTGACTGTCAGAGATGGAAGATGCCTGGGAAGCCATCTACTCCGCTTGTCTCCTTGGGCAAATGGAGAAACGGGACCCAGAACTGAGGACTTTGATTTTCTCAGAACCTGACAGGATGTTGGCACTGGGTGGTGGAAAGAACACACAGTTTACCAGATGCTGTACTTTCCATGAATTTTAACCTGATTTCTTCATTTATTCAACAAGTATATATGGAGCACTTACTGTGTGCTTGTGTACCTAATAGGATCTGGAGAAGAAATACACACACATATTCCTCTGCCAGTTCTTAGTACATTTTAAAATAACAATAGGTCCCAGTGAGCCTTCCTCATAGCAGCTGGCCCCAACGGACCGATGCACACAGAGGCCTGAATAGTTTCATGATCAGCCCCAGCGGTGCCAGGGCCCTTGTTGAAGCCTGGTGAGATTTTAGAGACTGGAGAAAACGCCGCTTTGTCAGGCCTTTTAGTAAAGGATTTCCTCAGGCGTACAGTGCTTGGATTTCTTTTTCTGGTTTCATGCGGCCCTCTTAATTGTTTTTAGATTTCTGAAAAGAGCCACCTTCACCTCGGTGCTTTCATTTTGGTTTCCATGGTTATCAGATGAATTGTATTTTTATGATAGCACAAGTAGCTGTTAAGTAATACATGGTCAGGTAGTCCCCAGTTCCCTGCAGTTTGTTTTCTGATGGTAGTTCTATTTTTTTCAGTTGCAGTCAGCCATAATATCCTTTACTCCCTCCCAGCCTCTTTCCTTCTTTCCTTTAACAAACATCCATCAGTGGCAGGGCCAAAGGGAGTGGTAATAAGTGGAAACAGAAAAAAAAANTGGTCAGGTAGTCCCCAGTTCCCTGCAGTTGTTTTCTGATGGTAGTTCTATTTTTTTCAGTTGCAGTCAGCCATAATATCCTTTACTCCCTCCCAGCCTCTTTCCTTCTTTCCTTTAACAAACATCCATCAGTGGCAGGGCCAAAGGGAGTGGTAATAAGTGGAAACAGAAAAAAAAACAGAACAACAACATGTATAGACCCTGGTTTAGGTATCTCAGAATCTTTAGAGGGATAATTCGAAGGGGCAAATCAGTGGGGCTCTGATAAAGATGTAGATTGGGAGCAAGTGAGAGCTTTCAGAGGTGGTAAAAGATGGTGTCCTGGGCAACCGAGAAGATACCATATACTGAGATGCTTTTCAAGGAAGATATAAAAGAAACAAGTTCCTTCTGCGTGTGTCAGGCACATAATAATAGTACAAGAAGCATTTTGTCCTTTCAGTTTACCTTAATGAATGAACCTTCTCTTAAGTCACCTATCATGAGCTTGCTTTGAAATGTTTCCTTATTTCTCTTGTTAGTCTTTCTTTTACCCTAGGGATGTATTAGTTCCTACCTATATGCTAATATGTTCATAAAGGTAGATAAAGCTAGATAAGCAGACTAATTTGGTTAAGATTTTGTCTTTGATTTTGGATGTTTAACTGTATATCTCATTTCAAAACTAGTTGGATTCTAAGCAGCCCCATATTTATTTATTTTTCCAAATAATCTCCCAAGTCTCTTAATGCCCCCATTAGTGAGAATTATGAAGTCTCCCACTTCCAAGCCCCCTGGGGGCTCAGACAGTCCTAAGAAGTCAGTCTTACTCTCCAGATGGGAGAGAACAGTAGTCTGAGCAGTCTACCCACATTGTTCCTGACATAGCTGTATCACATTACTATTGAACAGCTGTCCTGCACCATCTAAGGAAATGTGTCCACTGCTGCTCAGTGCCCTTATTGGACCACGGCCCTGCCAGTTGATCCTATGCTTGGATTCCAAGGTTGGAGCTTTTTAAATTTATGCCACTGTGCTTAGCCATTCTCCCAAAGGGCATGTGTGGAGCTTGACACTAAGCTGGTTCCACCAGTCTCCCCTATTTGGGAAGCACATAGAGGCAGCCTTGGTTGGGGTCACCTCAGACCTTGCAGTGTAGTTATGTATTTTCAAAGCTTTTCTCAGGGTTTGGAAGCGGAATCCTTTCTCATCCTAACCCTAACCCATGGCTTTTTGGCAAATCGCTTTTACTCCTCTCCAGGATTTTGCCTACCAAGAATACTCAGGAATGCCAACCTTCAACCAGATAGCTCCACCAGGACTTTGGGTGCCAACTCACCTTGCTTTTCATAGGTAAGAGTCACACAGTAATCAATATGTTTATTTTATTGTCTTTGTTTTAAACTTTTAAAAATATGTGACACAGGAAGTCCAGTGGTCAAGAATCCTTGCTTCCACTGCAGGGGGCGTGGGTTCAATCCCTGGCCAGGGGACTAAGATCCTGCATGTCTCAGGCACTGCCTAAAAAAAAGAGAAATACAAGAATGCATGTGGGTAAAATCCATAAATGTACCGTTTAACAGTTCTAAGGAAAATACACATGTAACTACCGCCTCTGTCAAGAAATAGAACATTGCCAGTAGTCCATAGCACCCCTTCCAAATCAAAACTGCCTCCTGGGAAAAAACTATCTTGACTTTGTGGTCATCGTTTCTTTGCTTTTCTTTGTAGTTCTGTCACCTATGTTTGCATTCTCAGCAATACAGTTACTTTTTTACTAGGTTTCTAACTTTATACATGTAGAATCATAGTGTCTGCTTTTTGCATTGGCTTCTTTTGCTCAGTTTGTTTGTGAGCTGAATCCATGTGATGACTGCACTTATTTTCATTGCTAGCAGTGTTTCATGATATGAATATGTCACAGTAGTGTTATTTATCCTTGTATTTACAAGTATCTTATGATATAGTTTCTAAATGCAAAAAACAATGCCGCCATGAACATCCATAGACATTTTCTCTTGTGTATGTGAATGAGTTTCTTAACTTTTTATATATTTATTCTTTAAATTCACCATTTAACCATTTTATTTTATTTAAAAATTTTTGACCGTGCTGTGTAGCGTGTGACATCATAGTTCCCTGACCAGTGATCAAACCCTCGCATCCTACAGTGAAAGCAGAGAGTCCCAACCACTGGATAGCCAGGGAAATCCTGTGAATGAGTTTCTTTAGGTTATATATGTTGAAGTAGAATTTTGCTAGATAATGCCAAATGGTTTTCCAAGTGATTGTACCAATTTACTTTGCTACCAGCAATTTATAACAGTTACTGTTTTTTCACATCCTTGCAATGACTTGGTATTGTCAATTTAAAAATTTTAAACTCTTCTTGTAGGTGGTTTTTCTTGATATCTCTGTGGTTTTAATTTTCTTTCCTTGGTTACTACTGATGAGCACTTTTTTATTGGTTAATCAGATGGCATCTGTTGTTTGCTGCCTATTCAGTCTTTTGCCTGTTTTTCAGCTTTTCTTATTGATTTATCTGAGCTCTGTGTAAATTTTGAGTCGTGGTTCCTTGTCAGTTATATGTTTTAAAAGTACCTTCTCCGGCTCTGTGACTCTTTTCATCCTCCTAGCTGTTTATCTTAGACCCTGTTCTGTCGAAGCAGGACTTTAGTGGGGATTAACACTCAATTGATGCATTGGAAGAAGTGATCAGGAAAAGGAGAATGAGGGAAGCAGGATGGAGGGAGGAGAGGAAGAGAAGGATAACTAGGTGAGGTGGCAGTTTTCTGGAGAAGAGACATCAGTGTGTTGTTAGCAGCTGACACTTCTGTCTCGGGGATGGGTGTGCTAGGCAGTAAAGAGGATCTGGGTGGGGCACCAGTGGTATTCCCTGTAGTCAAACCTTTCCCTCTATGCCAGCTTCACTCCATCCAGGGACAATCTCTCCAGGATTCTGGTTAGTCACAGTTTCTGGGGAAACTCACAAGTGTAAGGTTAGTGGGACAAGCTACAATCCCTGCCACTACCATTGGTCCAAAGATCAAATCATGCCCATCAACTTCTGCTTCCACCATCCGTATTAGTTTCCCTCCTTTGTCTCTTGAATGTAAGAGAGAACTCTGTGACAAAGCGACCTGGATCTGGAAGTTTATTTTGTCATGTTATTTTTAACCACAGATTCGATGTTTTTAATGCTTCTAGGACAAGTTTTAAGGCAATGGCAACCCACTCCAGTACTCTTGCCTGGAAAATCCCATGGAAGGAGGAGCTTGGTGGGCTGTTCTCCATGAGGTCGCTAAGAGTTGGACACGACTGAGCGACATCACTTTCACTTTTCACTTTCATGCACTGGAGAAGGACATGGCAACCCACTCCAGTGTTCTTGCCTGGAGAATCCCAGGGACGGGGGAGCCTGGTGGGCTGCTGTCTCTGGGGTCACACAGAGTCGGACATGACTGAAGTGACTTAACAGCAGCAGCAGAACAAATTTTTCAGTTTCTTCTTAAGTTAGTTTTCTGAAGTAATATTTTTCAGGAATTTGTCCCTTTTAAAATTTCAAATTTATTTATATAAAGTTTGTAATATTTCCTTTCCCTTTTCATGTCTGCAACATCTGTAGTGATATCCTCTTTCCATCTGATTTCATTTTTATGCCTTCTCTTTTTTCTTCTTGAGCTTCAATAGAGGTTCCTTTCGAAGAACCAAGTTTTGTCTTCATTGGTTTTCTCCATGATTGGGTATTCTGTTTCATTAAATTCTGCTTTTTTAAAAAAGAATTTTACTTTCCTTATATCATTTTTAATTTTTTCCTCTAACTTTTTGAAATTGATGCTTAGTTCATTAAATTCTATACTTTTATTTTTATTCTTTACATTTAAAGTTAAGCATTTTTCTCCAAATACTGTTTAGCCAGAGCTCATGATTTTGATATGTAGCATTTTAATCATTCATTTCTAAACACTTTCTAGTTCCCAGTGTGATTGCCCTTTTGACTCATCGGTGTCTTAGAAATGTTTTCTTCATTTCCAAGGATATGAGTATTTTCTAGTTATCTTTTATTAATTGATTGTAGTCAGTGAGCTTGTTCTGTATAATCTTAATCTTTTAAATTTGTTGAAATTTCTGTTAGGGCTCTGTTTTGAGTTTTTATAAGTGTTATATGTGTGCTTGAAAATAATTTGCATTCTTTAATTGTTGGATTCTCTGTAATAGTTTTGTGTAATGCCATTAGATCAAGTTTATTAATTATTTTCAGATCTTGATCCTTACTGATTTTTTTTGGCTTATCTTAGCTATTATAGAGAAATGTGTTAAAATATACAACTATGATAATGAAATTGCCTGTTTTACCTTTTAATTTTTTGCTTTTATATCTTTGAGCCCAATTATCAAGTGCAAACAAATATGAAGTTGTTATACTTCTTGGTGTACTAATCTTTTATCATTTATGATTTTGCTCTTTTTTATTTCTAGTAAAGAAATTTTTTTATCTTTAAACTCTATTTTATCTGATACCAGTATAGCCATACCATCTCTTTTGGTTAATTTATGCAAGGTATATCTTTTCCTATCCTTTTTGTTTCACCCTTTCTGTTTCTGTGTGTTTTAAGAATGTCTGTTATAGATAGCATATAGTTGGGTTTTGGTTTTTTATAGCCTTTGTCTCTTAACTGGAACACTTAGTCTGTATTCATTTAATACAACCATGGATGTATTTAGGTTTAAGTTTATCATCATATTTTATGTTTCAGTGCATTTGTCCTGCTAGTTCTCCCTTTATTTTAGCTCTCTTTTTCCTTTTGGGGAGGTTGTTTTTAATCACTGCATTTTTTCCCCCCTTCTTCTAGTTTCAGATGGACATTATGCTCTTCTTGCTCTTCTTTTAATGGTTACCCATGAAATTTTAATTTAACCAAAGTTGATAAATTATGGAAATAATAAATATCTCTACTTTTCTTTTGGATGGTACAAAACCTTAGGCCACTCGAACTGTCTTTTCCTTTGCTGCATAACGGTAAACTTGTTATACAGTGTGTCAGCTTTGATTAGAGTCATTTAAGGACTGGGAGATGGAACAAGTGAGATAAGGGAGGAAAAAAAGTGAGAGAGCAAAGAATTTCCTTGAGAAAACTCTGTGTATACCTGTCAGGACTCTCTTGGTTGCAAGTGACAAGCTTAGGCACTCTTAACTTTAAAAAGAAACTCTGTTGGCTTATAAAACTGCATAGCTGGATCCAGGGGCCCAAAAATATTCTTAGGGTGCTTTTTCTATCTCTCATAGTCACTTAACCTCGTTTGTCTTGGTTTGGTTTCGTTCCTCAGATGGACTCGTCTGAGTTGTCCCCGTGCCTGGCAAGGGGAGGGGGGTTTATTCTGATCATCTGTTTTTGGGCCAGAAATCCATCCTCTGTGATGAAGGGCTGAAGCACTTTGCATGACAGCTCCTAGACTCAGGACTAAATGAAGTGGAAGTGGGGTTCTTCTTAAAAAAACCGAAAGAGGGAAGGTACAGACTTCCCTGGTAGTCCAGTGGCTAAGAATCTGCCTGCCTGTGGAAGGGACACAGGTTCCATCCCTGGTCCAGGAAGATTGCACATCCTGAGGGCCCAGTAAGCCCATGCACCACAACTACTGAAGTGTGTGCGCTCAGAGCCCATGCTCTGCAGCAAGAGAAGCCACCACAGTGAGAAGCCCGCACAACCCACAAAGACCCGCCACACCACCCATGTGCAGCAACAAAGACCCAGCACAGCCAACAGTAAATAAAAATTGTGAAGAGGGAGAGTGTGCTGGGCAGACGAAAGTTACAGCTACCACAGTCCACTGCACTGAGTAATGGCTGCCAGATACAAAGAAAGAAGAGGGTTAGAGAGGTTGCAATTGGAATTAACTCAGTTAATCTTTACAAGAAAAAAGTGGGAGGACATCACCTATTAGTCCACTGACAGGGAAGGAGGAGGCTGGTCAAACAATTCCTTTACTCACTTTGGGCATGTTGGCTGAGGACATCTCAGTGGTTGACAGCAGCAGACACATGGGGCTCTAGTATGTATAGATGTTTTCAACATGTCAGCCGTGGTGCTTGCCATTCCCACAGCCCTTTCTAAGAGAAACTTCTGCATCCATAACTGCTGTTCATGGAGTGGCTGCCCAGACAGCTGTGTTTCTACCATAAAATCTTGCTCTACCCCTACACTCTGGTCAAAAGTTACTGAACCATTGATAGACATCAGACCCAAGAACAGCCAATTGCTGGCCTCACCAGGGACCTGTGATATGACCCAGTATAAAAAAAGAAGTGTGTTCTCTTAGACATTTAAACTGGGGATACAGAAGGACACTTAGCTACAGAAATTGAAGCTGAAATGTTATATAGAGAGAAGCCATGAGATAGAGTCAAGCCTTTGAGGAGCCCTGGCTAACTGATCTTAGGAGGAAGCAGAAGTCATGAAGGAGAGAAACGTTATGTAGACTCCAAACAAGAGGAGCATAGAGGAGATCCTTGGAGGGTGGCTGAGTCATGTGATGAGTGAAAACCCACACTCCAGCTGCTGAGGGCCTTGGGGCTGCCATTGATCCAGGCCACTCTAGACTGGGAAACCCAGACCTACTATGTTTCTATGTTTCCTTTAAAAATCCATTCCCTTAAATGCCACATAAACCCTTATGATAAGCTCTCTGTTGTTAGCTCTTGGAGTCAGGAGACTCACTAGAACAGACACTCGGAACTTAGAGTCAGTGCCTGCATGGGTGGATTTCTGTTGCTGCCAGGGCTCTTTCAGTGATGCTGTTCTGAAAAGAAACCTCATTCTCTTTGCCATCAAATGGCATCAGGTAGCTCAGTTGCAATGAGAATCCTCTGCACCTGCTGCTTGGCCTGAGGGACTGTCTGCTTTGTAGGCCAGGAAGGGCGACTGTGACCTCCACTCCGTCTCTGCTCTCCTTGTATCTTATCTGACTACAGAAAACCATCACTTACTATGATTTGTTTTTCTAAGATGTTGGAGGGTTGATTCAAAGGCAGTACAGAAAGAGAAAGGAATTTAGAGAAAGGAAAGAGTCAATAACAGAGAGGGAATTCATCACTATTTACTGTGTGTTTACTATGTGTCAGGTGCAACGTTACGTGATTTCCATTCATTGTCTCATTGTAGTCTCACAATAACTCCCGAGGGTTTTATTATCCGCTCCCCTCCCCACTTTAATAGGTGAGGAAGCCGACACCCAGATGTTCTGACTCTATTGAACATGTGATCTCGGGTGTGAAATAATAATCACTTGGTGTGGAATTATCTCAAGCTGAGAGTGACTGAAGAGAAATTTCTGGGAAGCTGTATGTGGCGGAGTGAGAGGCAGGAGGTGGTAAGAAAGAGACATAAGATCTGTTTCCTCCGCAGACCAAGCCGCCTGGGAGGAGGCCAGAGGGAGGCCGCCAGAACATCTGGGTTGGTAGGGGTCAGTTGAAGGTCTCCATTCATTCCTCTTCCTGCTGCTGCACTTGCTGCCTGCTGGCCAGAGGGCTGCCGCTGGGCACAGGTGCCTTGATTGTCACAAATACTGGCTTCAGGTCCTAAATCTTTGTCCCAGGCTTCCTAACTGAGTCTTGCTGGGTCACATCCAGCTCAGACGCTGTGTGATACTCTAATGCATAATAATTGCAGGAGTAAATTCTTGCTTATTTGATGATCTGTGAGTTTTGTGTAATGGTGAGATTAAAAGATCCTTTACCATCATGGCACAAGTTAGGAACCCCAGAACCTCAGGAAGGAAAGTAGGAGGCAGGGGCTTTGAACTCAGTCCAGGCTGGGAATGGCAGCTCTACTGCTTGCTGAATAAAAGATGGAATAACCTTTATTCCTGGAATCGGGTATGAGAAGACTACCACCTCTCAGGTGGTTAGAAATGCTTACCGAGATGACATATAAAAAGCACCTGGCATTTAGTAAGCCCTCATCCTTTCCCTGCCCCCTCAAGGTCACCCAGTGAACTAGAATCTGATTGAAATCCAGATTTTAGGTTTCCCTGATCCAGTGCCCTCTCCTAGGTGAGAATAAATGGCAGTGCATTGAAGGAGAAAAAGCAGGTCCTTTTATAGCTCCTAGCCACACTCAGCCCTGTAAATGCACCAGAACACAGAATTCTTGTCTGTGTCATCAAATTTCAAAGCAGAAAGTAAGAAACAGTTGGTTGTTTCTCAGGCCGAAGAGTACTGAGGTTTGAAGAAATGATAAAAAGCCCAAATGAGATCTGTCATCTTCAAAGTTTTAAGCTTTGTTTCATTTTCCAGTAGAGTGTGTGTGTGTAAGTGTAGGTATGTGTAGGGAGCTCTTTCATGGTTCACTGTATTTTAATCTCTGTGTACTTTCAAACTAAGATCAGCCAAGCTCTAGGAAATGTACTTGATTTGAAGAAAAATTCTAAAATTACTAACCTATTATGGTTCCTCAACTAATACAGTTTGTATTTAGTATGCTTCAGAACAGGGGAGTAAAATCTCTTCATTTTTCCTTTGAAAATACTAGAATCCTGAACTGTCCTGGCTCTTTTCCCCTGCTTTTTTGTTAAAAGCAGAATTCTCGCCGCTTTGATCTACTGCTGGGGCCTCCCCTAGGTAGGAAGTAGGTGCATTTTCTTCATTATACAAACGTGGGGCAGGAGCGCAGGGTTGTTGAGCCCCACCTTCAGGGCTATCCAGTGAGGGAGAGGCAGACCCCAACTGGAAGCTGGTTGGGCCCTTTTTGTCAGACTCTTCTCGGGATGGGTAGGGCCATCTGTGCTGGGACTCAGGGCAGCTCCTTACTGCCCTCAAGTTAACAAAAACTCTGCATGAACTGAACCAGCTGATCTTTCTCCCTGACCCCTTTAGACTCCCAGAGCTTCAGCGAGAGTGAGTTTCTTCCTGTATTCTCTGTGCTGTGATTAGTCACTCGGTCATGTCTGATTCTTTGCTACCCTGTGGACTGTACAGCCCACCAGGCTCCTCTGTCCATGGGATTCTCCAGGCAAGAAACCTGGAGTGGGTTGCCATGCCCTCCTCCAGATGGTCTTCCCAACCCAAGGATCAAACCCAGGTCTCCCACATTGCAGGCAGATTCTTTACTGTCTGAGCCACCAGGGAAGCCCAGCCGAAATTTCCTGCCTGGGGGCTTGGCTGACCTTCTCCCCTGTCCACAGTCCACATTCATCTTTTCTCTGGATGCCCCACCATCACCCCATATCTCTGACATCAGCTCTTCCATGAAGCTTAACTTAATGATTAAAAACCCAGACACTGGGATACGGTCTGGCTTCAAAAGGGGGCTCTGCAACTCTCTACCCCACTCCAGTACTTTTGCCTAGAAAATCCAATGGACGGAGGAGCCTGGTGCTGCAGTCCCTGGGGTCGCTGTGAGTTGGACATGACTGAGCGGCTTCACTTTCACTTTTCACTTTCATCGTCGGAGAAGGCAATGGCACCCCACTCCATTGTTCTTGCCTGGAGCATCCCTGGGACGGGGGAGCCTGGTGGGCTGCCGTCTCTGGGGTCACACGCGTCGGACACGACTGAGTGACTCAGCAGCGGCGGCAGCAGCCGTCTAGCAGAGTGACTTGGAGTAAGCCATTTGTCACCTAATTTCTCTCACTTAGTTTCTTTACGTGTAAGATAAAGACAATAATAATTTAAAATCAGTGCTTCTTAAACATAGAGTAAGTACGAATTCCCTGTAAAATTGTTAAAATGCCGATTCTGATCCAACAGTTACAGAATGGTGCCCAAGCGCTGGCATTTTCTAACCAGTTCTTATAGGTCCTAGAAACAACATTCTGAGTTGTAAGGCTTTTGAAGAGATGCTGAGAGAATAACAGGAAATAACACATGAAACATGCTTAATGGGGTGCCCTTCAGACAGTCATGCTAAGTAAACAGTAGCTCCTGCTGTTTTCGTTGCCTTCTCTTATGACTGGCTGATTCCCCCAGCTAGGGGGCCACAGTCTTATTCTTTACACACAGGCTTTCCCTCTTTTATGGCATGGATCTCTTTTCCCTTGTACTGTGGTTTTAGGGGGGTGGGGGGAGGTGGTGGTAGTGACAGCTTCGTCTCCTGCCAGACTTGAGGGTGAGGTCTTTATATTATTTCTGACTCTCTCACAGTGCTTACCATGAGCCTTATACATAACAAATGTTGACCACATACTTGGGTTTTATTTACTTTCTTTTTTTTTAATTCCACAAGGATCTGTCTCGAAGTGTGGATTCTATAGCTGAGGCTGTTCTAATACTGTACACCAGATAACTGATGGATAGTGATCATTCACTCATTCAACAAGTGTTTATTAAGCACCTACTATGGGCCCAGCATATTTCTAGGCATCTTACAAAGCAGCTTACATTTTACTCAGGGGAGACAGACAGTAAGCTNAAGTGTGGATTCTATAGCTGAGGCTGTTCTAATACTGTACACCAGATAACTGATGGATAGTGATCATTCACTCATTCAACAAGTGTTTATTAAGCACCTACTATGGGCCCAGCATATTTCTAGGCATCTTACAAAGCAGCTTACATTTTACTCAGGGGAGACAGACAGTAAGCTGAAGCCTTAAATAAAATGATAAGCTCCTTGAGGGCAGAGAATGTCCAGTCAGTTGCAGTGAATTTCTCTACAGCAGCTGTTCAGGTGCTGTATCACCTGGCCACCCTGTGTCTCCGTGTGCTGCCTTGCTGCTCACACGGGTGGTCCCTATGCTGTAACTCGGTACTTCCTCCCATCCCCTGTACCCACCCCACACTCCACTCTCCCAAGAGCATTAGTGAGCTGCAGAGATGCCACTAGAGGTTTTATTCCTGACCCCAACTTGCTGACCCGCCATGATATGCAGTGATCTAAGTGGCACAGCCACCCCCCTCTTGGAAGCAGTGGCAGCCTGGACAGCACAGCAGTGCTTCGGTTCCAGTGCCTCATGTTGACCGGAATTCTGTATGGTTTTCTCAGGGAGTTCGCGCCCAGTCTCTCCTTTAGCAAGTCCTTTCCCACTTCATGCCGTTTAGATGTTAGGCTGGCGAGGCGTTGGTCACCTTCACTGTCTCTAGTGATCCCACGCCATAGCTTTAAATGGCATTCTGGTCTCTGTTCAAATGTCACTTCCTCGGAGACCTTCCCAGCACAGTATTAGACAATTGATGAATGTTTGTTGAATAAATAACTTATTTTCCTTTGGAAATTCTCAAAATCGCCATGAAGGATAGCAAGATAGCCATCGTGAGCCTGTTTACAGATAAGGAAACAAGCTCACAAATGTTAAAGGATTTGCCTCAAGTTCCAGGACTAGGAAGGAAGAGTCTACTTGTTGAGAGCCAGGTTTCATAGGATTCATCTCCCAAGGGAGTGGCCCCTGCCTTCCCCACTGAGACTGGGGACACTCAGGTGGCCCAGAGGCTTGTAGATCCCTCCAGTGTGGTTAGGTAGGGACCTCGCAGAAACCTTGAGTTCTCACACTCTTGGGAACACATTTTAAAAGGAACAGTTTGAGCCCTGCCTCAGGACCTGCTCCCTTGATTCCCGTTGTTATCAGTTATTACAGGCACAAGCCCTGGGGAACATTTGTTACTTATAATTCCATGGCTGAGAAGCCCCAGGGACAAAGAAAAGGGGGAGAGGGCAAAACTTGTATACTTTTCTTAAAATTGAAATATAGTCATTTTAAAATATTGTGTTAGTTTCAGGTATACAGAATGATTTAGTTATTTATTTTTTAGATTATATTCCATTATGTTGCTGTAAGATACTAAATATAGTTCTCTGTGCTATATGGTAAATTCCTGTTGCCTGTCTACTTTATGTATGAGTGCTGAGGGCTAAATCGCTTCAGTTGTGTCTGACTCTTTGTGACCCTATGGACCTAGCCTGCCAGGCTCCTCTCCGTGGGGATTCTCCAGGCAGGAATACTGGAGTGGGTTGCGATGCCCTTCTCCAGGGGATTTTCCCAACCCAGGGGTCAAACCCATGTCACTTAGTCTTCTGCATTGGCAGGCCGGTTCTTTACCACTAGCGGCACCTGGAAAGCCCACTTTATGTATAGTACAATAGTTTGTTAATCCCATACTCATAAATTACTCCCCCAACCCTGCCCTTTGGTAACCATAAATTTGTTTTCTATGTGAGTCTATTTCTGTTTTGTGTATATATTTATTTGTATTATTTTGTAGATTCCACATGTCAGTGGTATCATATATTTGTCTTTGTGTGACTTACGTCACTAAGTATGATATTCTCTAGGTCCATCCATATTGCAAATGGCTGAGTAATATAGTTGCTCAGTTGTATCCAGCTCTTTGCAACCCCATGGACTGTAGCTTGTCAGACTCCTCTGTCCATGGAATTTTTCAGGCAAGAATACTGGAGAGGGTAGCCATTCCCTTCTCCAGGGGATCTTCCCAACCCAGGGACTGAACCTAGGTCTCCACATTGTAGGCAGATTCCTTATGGTCTGAGTCACCAGGGAAGTCGTAATGGCCAAGAATTTTCCATATACACCACGTCTTAAGCCAGTCATGTGTTNTGGAATTTTTCAGGCAAGAATACTGGAGAGGGTAGCCATTCCCTTCTCCAGGGGATCTTCCCAACCCAGGGACTGAACCTAGGTCTCCACATTGTAGGCAGATTCCTTATGGTCTGAGTCACCAGGGAAGTCGTAATGGCCAAGAATTTTCCATATACACCACGTCTTAAGCCAGTCATGTGTTGATGAGCACTTGGAATGCTTCCTTATCTTGGCTAATGTAAATCATGCTGCTGTGAACATTGGGGTGCATGCATCTTTTCAAATTAAAGTTTTCTCTAGATATATACCCAGGAATGGGATTGCAGGATCAGATGGTAGCTCTATTTTTGGTTTTTTAAGGAACCCCTGTGCTGTTTTCCATAGTGGCTGCACCAATTTACATTCCGACTAACAGTGTAGGAAGATTCTGTTTTTTCCACACCCTCTCCAGCATTTTTTGTTCATGGAGTTTTTGATGATGGCCATTCTGACTTTGTGACATGGCACATCACTGTGGTTTGGATTTGCATTTCTCTAATAATTAGCAGTGTTGAGCATCTTTTCATGTGCCTGTTGACCATCTATATGTCTTCTTTGGAGAGATGTCTATTTAGGTCTTTTGTCCATTTTTTGATAGGGTAGTTTTGGTTTTTGTTTCATTTTAACATNATGTCCGACTCATAGTGACCCCATGGACTGCAGCCTACAAGGCTCCCCCGCCCATGGGATTTTCTAGGCAAGAGTACTGAAGTGGGGTGCCATTGCCTTCTCCTTGGTGTATTATAGCTTTCAACATATCAGTCGTTCACTTCCTTGGATAAGTTTATTCCTAAGTTGCTTTTTGTTTGCTTTGACATGGTTTTCAACAGGTTTGTTACTTTCTGTTTCTGATATTTTATTGTTAGTATAAAGAAATGCAACAGATTTCCCTATGTTAATCTTACATCCTGCTACCTTGCTAAATTCATTTATTCTAATAGTTTTTATGTGGAGACTTTGTATAGAGAGAGTATCTTGCCATCTGCAAATAATGACAGTTTTACCTTTTTTCCAATCTGGATACCTTTTATTTTCTTTGTTGTCTGATTTCTGTGGCTAGAGCTTCCAATACATTGTTGAATAGAAGTGGTGAGAGTGGGTATCCTTGTCTTATTCCTGAATTTAGTGAGAAGGCTTTCAGCTTTTTACTGTTCAACTTTTTACTGTTTATTATGTTGGCTGTGGGTTTACCATAAATATTAATAACTTTTATTATGTTGAGATATAGTCCTTCTATACCTACCTTAGTGAGATTTTTTTATTATGAGTAGATGTTGGATTTTATCAAATGCTTTTTCTGTGTATATTGAGATGATCTTGTGGGAATATATATATATGAGAGTTACCTGGTTATAGAAATCCCTGTTGCTGCATGGATCCCCATGGATTAATGTTGTGAAGATATAGTAAATAATGCCAAATGGAACAACAGAAAATGTGACATTTGTGTGAAAGGAAACCCTCTCTGAGCTCCGAGAGTTCCTCAAGGGAGACTTATCAGCTGCAGTGAACAGTGGGGTACATGTATTTCTTCTAATTACATTTTGCTCTGGATATACACTCAGGAGTGGGATTGCTGGATCATATGGTAGCTCTATTTTTAGTTTTTTTTTTTTAGGAATGTCTATATTGTTTTCCTTAGTGGTTGTACCAATTTATGTTCCCACCAACAGTGTAGGAGAGGTTCCTTTTCTCCACACCCTCTCTAGCATTTATTGTTTGTTGACTTTTTGATGATGGCCATTGGCCATTCTGACTGGTGTGAGGTAATACTTCACAATGATTTTGATTTGCATTTCTCTAATAATTAGCAATGTTGAGCATATTTTCATGTGCCTCTTGGCTATCTGTATGTCTTCTTTGGAGAAATGTCTTATGCCCATTTTTGATTGGGTTGTTTGTTTTTTTGATACTGAGATGCATGAGCTGTTTGTATATTTTGGTGATTAATCCCATGTTGGTCATCTCACTGGCAAATATTTTCTTCTATTATTTGAGTGTTTTTTTTTTTCCGTTTGCTTATGGTTTCCTTTGCTGTGCAAAAGCTTTTATGTTTAATTAGGTCCCATTTGTCTATTTTTGTTTTTATTTTCATGACTCTAGGAGGTGGATCCAAAAAGATACTGCTGTGATTTACATCAAAGAGTGTTCTATGTTTTCCACTTAAAATTTTATAGTTGCTGGTCTTCCATTTAGATTTCTAATCCATTTTGAGTTTGTGTATGGTGTTAGAGAATGTTTGAATTTCATTCTTATACATATAGCTGTCTAGTTTTCCTAGCATCACTTATTGAAGAGACTGTCTTTTCTCCCTTATATATCCTTGCCTCCTTTGACATAGATTAATTGACCATAGGTGCTAGGTTCATTTATGGGCTTTCTGTCCTGTTTGATTTATTGGTTTATACTTCTTTTTTTGTGGGTGCCACTACCATACTATTTTGATTAGTGTAGCTTTGTAGTATAGTCTGAAATCAAGGCGCCTGATTCCTCCAGCCCCATTTACTTTCATAAGATTGCTTTGGCTATTCGGAGTCTTATGTTTCCATGAAAATTTTTAAAATCCTTGTTCTAGTTCTGTGGAAAATGCCATTGGTAATTTGACAGGTATTGCATTGAATCTGTAGATTGCCTTAGGTAGTATAGTCATTTTGACAGTATTGATTCTTCTGATTCAAGAACATGGTATATCTTTCCATCTGTTTGTGTCATTTTCAATTTCTTTCATCAGGACCCTATAGTTTTCAGAGAGCACAGGTCTTTTGCCTCCTTGTGTGTAGGTCTGTATGTGTTAGTTGCTCACTTCAGTTTAGTTCAGTCACTCAGTCGTGTCCGACTCTTTGGTACCCCATGGACTGCAGCATGCCAGGCGTCCCTGTCCATCACCAGTTCCCAGAGTTTACTCAAACATGTCTATTGAGTCAGTGATGCCACCCAACCATCTCATCCTCTGTTGTCCCTTTCTCCTCCCACCTTCAATCTTTCCCAGCATCAGAGTCTTTTCAAATGAGTTAACCGTTTGCATCAGGTGGCCAAAGTATTGGAGTTTCAGCTTTAACATCAGTTCTTCCAATGAATATTTGGGACTGTTTTCCTTTACGGTTGATTGGTTGGATCTCCTTGCAGTCCAAGGGACTCTCAAGAGTCTTCTCCAACACCACAGTTCAAAAGCATCAATTCTTCAGTGCTCAGCTTTCTTTATAGTCCAACTCTCACATCCATACATGACCACTGGAAAAAGCATAGCCTTGACTAGATGGACCTTTGTTGGCAAAATAATATCTCTGCTTTTTAATATGCTATCTAGGTTGGTCATAACTTTCCTTCCAAGGAGTAAGTGTCTTTGAATTTCATGGCTGCAGTCACCATTTACAGTGATTTTGGAGCCCAGAAAAAATAAAGTCTCTCACTGTTTCCATTGTTTCCCCATCTATTTGCCATGAAGTGATGGGAGTGGATGCCATGATCTTAGTTTTCTGAATGTTGAGCTTTAAGCCAACTTTTTCACTCTCCTCTTTCACTTTCATCAAAAAGCTCTTTAGTTCTTCACTTTCTGCCATAAGGGTGGTGTCACATGCATATCTGAAGTTATTGATATTTCTCCTGGCAGTCTTGATTCCAACTTGTGCTTTATCCAGCCAGCATTTCTCATGATGTACTCTGCATATAAAATTAAAAGTTAGTTGCTCAGTCAGGTTCAACTCTTGCAATCCCATGGACTTGTAGCCCACCAGGCTCCTCTGTCCATGGGATTCTCTAGGCAAGAATACTGGAGTGGGTTGCCATTACCTTCTCCAGGGGATCTTCCCAACCCAGAGATCAAACCCAAGTCTTGTGCACTGCAGGCAGATTCTTTACTGTCCGAGCCACCAGGGAAGCCCCTTTGCCTCCTTAGGTAAGTTTATTAATACGTATTTTATTCTTTCTGATGCAGTAGTAAATCAAATTGTTTCCTTAATTTCTCTTTCTGATCTTTCGTTGTTAGTGTATAGAAATGCAAGAGATTTCTGTGTCCTGCAACTTTACCGAATTTGTTGATTAGCTCTAGTATTTTTCTGGTAGGATCTTTAGGATTTTGTAAGTATAGTATCATGTCATCTGCAAACAATGATAGTTTTACTTCCCTTCCAATTTGGATTCATTTCTTTTTCTTCTATGATTGCTATGGTTAGGACTGTGTTGAATAAAAGTGGCAAGAATGGACATCTTTGTCTTGTTTCTGATCTTAAAAGAAATGCTTTAACGTTTCCACTGTTGAGGACAATGTTAGCTTTGGGTTTGTCATATATGGCCTTTGTTGTAAGAGGTAAGGTTCCCTCTGTGCCCACTTTTTGAAGAGGGTTTTTTTTTTAATCACAGATGGGTGTTGAATTTTGTCAAAAGCTTTTTCTGCATCTTTTGAGATGATCATATGGTTTTTATCCTTCAATTTTTTCATGTGGTGTATCACACTGATTGTTTTGCATTTATTGAAAAGTCTTTGCATCCTTGGGATAAATCCCACTTGGTCACGGTGTATGGTCCTTTTAATATGTTGTTGGATTCAGTTTGCTAGTATTTTGTTAAAGATTTTTGCATCTGTGTTCATCAGTGATATTGCCCTATAATTTTCTTTTCTTGTTTTGTTTGGTATCTTTGTCTGGTTTTGATATCAGAGTGATGGTGTCCCCATAGAATGATTTTGGAAGTATTCCTTCCTCTGCCATTTTTTGGAATAGTTTCAGAAGAAAGAAAGTGAAAGTGAAGTTGCTCAGTTGTGTTCGACTCTTGGCAACCCCATGGACTGTAGCCTACCAGGCTCCTTTGTCCATGGGATTTTCCAGGCAATAGTACTGGAGTGGATTGCCATTTCCTTCTCCAGGGGATCTTCCCAACCCAGGGATCCAACCCGGGTCTCCCACATTGTAGACAGACGCTTTACCGTCTGAGCCACCAGGGAAGTCCAGTTTCAGAAGGACAGGTGTTAACTCTTCTCTAGATGTCCGCTAGTATTCACCTGCGAAGCCATCTGGTCCTGGACTTTTGTTTGTTGGAAGTTTCTTAATCATGGTTTCAATTTCAGTACTTGTGATTGGTCTGTTTTTATATTTTTCTATTTCTTCCTGGTTCAGTCTCGGAAGATTGTTCCTATCTATGAATTTGTCCATTTCTTCTAGGTTTTCCATTTTATTGGCATAGTTGCTTGTAGTAGCCTCTTATGATCCTTTGTATTTCTGTGGTGTCAGGATATTTTAAGAAAGGGGACCATAAGCAGGGTAGACAAAAACCTCTTTTGTTCTGTGTCTGTGTCCCAGGTGACCATGGAGGCTGGCGGCCTCCCCCTGGAGCTGTGGCGCATGATCTTGGCCTACCTGCCCCTTCCTGACCTGGGCCGCTGCAGCCTGGTGTGCAGGGCCTGGCGTGAACTGATCCTTAGTCTCGACAGGACTCGCTGGAGGCAGCTGTATCTGGGCTGTGCTGAGTGCCGCCACCCCAACTGGCCCAACCAGCCCGATGTGGAGCCTGAGTCTTGGAGGGAGGCCTTCAAGCAGCATTACGTTGCCTCCAAGACTTGGACCAAGAATGCTGCCATCTTGGAGACCTCTGTCTGCTTTTCTCTATTTCGCCGGAGGAGGACGCGCCGGACCCTGAGTGTCGGGCCAGGCCATGAGTTTCACAGCCTAGGCAGTGCCCTGGCTATGTCCAGCCTGTTTGACCGAATCCTGCTGTTCCCAGGTCTGCACGAAGAGCAAGGTGAAATCATCCTGAAGGTGCCTGTGGAGATTGTAGGCCACGGGAAGCTAGGTGAAGTGGCCCTGCTGGCCAGCATTGACCAGCAGTGCTCAACCACACGCCTGTGCAACCTTGTCTTCATGCCGGCCTGGTTCTCACCCTTCATGTTTAAGGTGGGTGTCCACCTCCGATGGACGGCCTCTCCTAGCCTGACCCTGAGTCTTGGCCTCTTCTTGGTGGGTTTGTAACCCCTTTTTTGTTGGAATTGAGAGTTCAGTCATTATTTCTATAACACAGTCTTCTGAGTTCTACACCAGTTGAGAAGGAGGCACGGGGATCAGTAAAGATCAACATTCTGCTTTATTCCCTTACTGGAGGTCAAAATTGCCTTGTACTTCTTCCCTTCCAAACTGGACCAGTGGGGCCACAGGTATAGCAGCCAGGTGGGAAAGCCAGGTTCTAGGAGCATGCCGCATGGTGACAGGCAGCATTCCCAGAGAGATGGCCAAAGAGGGGACGCTCTGCAGGCCAGTGGCCTTCAGAAAGTTAGCCCCACTCTGGGGAGGGTCAGGGAAGTTCTGGCTTTTGCCAAGAGTGACTGGAGGGAGAGTCTGAAGATATCAGAACAACATATTCCTTCTAGGAACAGAGCAGTTGTTTTCAGAGACAAGCACGGTGGCTTTTTGATAGCTTCTGGCAGAACAGTCTGCAGCTTTTACATTGCTTAGAAACTGATTACAGTGCATGGATTTTGTACTTTATCAACAGAAATTACACTACCTCTATTCTAACAACCACATTATCTGTCAGGTTCATCACGATCATTATGCCACCACTCATTGATGATGCACTTACTGGGTGTCAGGCATGTCCTGACAGCATGATTAAGATGGGTAGTGTCAGCTGGCTTTATAGACATGCAAACGGAGCCTCAGCAAGGGTCTCAGACTTTGTAAGGGACGGAACTAGGGTTTAAAACCTGTAATCGTAATATAGGTGATTTTGCATCAGTGGTCTCACAACAAACTTGTGGTAGACAGAGGAGATGTGTCCCCATTTTGCAGATGAGGGACACTGAGGCTCAGAGACACTGAGTAGCTTTCTCAAGTGGATAATTAGGTTAGACCTCAAATCTAGACCTTTGAGCCTAAGCACTTTTGAAATTAGATTGTACTGTCTTCCTTGAAGCTTGAAAGGCTGCTTGCTAATTAGACCTAGAACATTTCAGAAGGACTGATGAGGTCTTCCACTGCTGATCTACAGAGCCAGAAGAATTGTTCATTTCCACACCCTTCGCATTTCATAGACATTTATTCTTGGAGTAAGATGTCCATTTCAGCCTCTGCTTCCCCCTCATCAATGTAGCCACAGATCTTCAAGGGGTAGGTCTTGGCCGTAGATGTCTTTGTAGCTCAGCCCCTTCCTGCCTCAGTGCTTGGCATATATTAGTGCTCAGTCCATGACTGTCTTTTAACTAACAGGACAAGGGGCCAGAATCACCCTGCCTGAAAAAATGCCAAGGCCAGGGTGATTTCACAGCTGTTTTATATGACTTTTGAGGAGAACCCTGGCAGTGGCTTTGCATCTCTAGAGAGCCAGTGTTTTTCTACAGAGAGGACTAAGTAAGAAAAAATAGACTTAAATTGCATCAGGAAAAAGTTAGGTTAGCCCTAGGGAAGAACTAGACAGGTTGAGGGGAGTTAAGTCCCGGGACAAGCTCTCAAGAGAGATCACTGCTGGAGAATGTAAAATTGTCCAAGGATTACTGAACGGGATCATGGGACATTCCCTCCTTTTATGGTTCAAATACATCTCATGGAACTTGGTGTGAAATCCAGAAACAGTTCTTCTTCAGAAATACAGAGCAGCCAGGCCTCACTGTGAGGCCTGCAGAGTTGAGGGCTCGAGTAAGTTGCGCCGTGGGGCTCAGCACTTCCCTACCCCAGAGGACTCTGCTCTCCACGGTGATAATAGCTGGCTTTTATCACATGCCATCTTTGTGCCTGGCTTCGTGCCTGGTGCTTTGTTAGCTTGTGAGCCCTGTATTGTAGACAGAGAAACTGAGGCTTGAAGCAGTGACATGTCGGCCTGAGGTTACACCCTTGGGAGGGGTAGAGCTGGGAGCTGGGCCCTGTGGCCGCACCCTTTAGCCTCTGTGCTGCCGGCTGTGGCAAGGCTGCTGTCTCCTGCTCTAGTTGTGTACCAGCTTTAGTTCCCATGCAGACACACAGCACCTGTGTCGGGGCCTCCCACTGCTGGCACAGCCCTTCTTGGCCACCTTGGCCTCTGTCAGCCCTCCCACTGCACCGGCTCCGTCCTGAGTCCAGACACTAGGCTCACCTCTGTCAAGCTGCAGTCCGCAGGCTCAGGTGGAGGCTGGCTTGCAGGACCAAGGGAGGATGGCAGTGAAAGGAGAGTGCTTTGGAGGGTGAGACCCAGAGAAGTGCCACGTGATGGGACACAGTCTCTGTGAAACTGAGGCACCACGTTGTACCCTTACCCATCAGAGGGCTTGGTAAAGTTGGGCTTCCATCCCAGCCAGCTCCTGGGTCTGTGGAAACTGGAAGTTTCCCCACCATTTCTAATCATCCCTAGAGTGATAGTTNACCCAGAGAAGTGCCACGTGATGGGACACAGTCTCTGTGAAACTGAGGCACCACGTTGTACCCTTACCCATCAGAGGGCTTGGTAAAGTTGGGCTTCCATCCCAGCCAGCTCCTGGGTCTGTGGAAACTGGAAGTTTCCCCACCATTTCTAATCATCCCTAGAGTGATAGTTTCCTGGTTCACCTCCAGTATTAACGTGTCGATTCCATTTCCCCCATCATCCCTCCAAGCATTCACATCTTCCCCCTTCTGCAGATCACCCCCACACTCCTTATCCTAAGTGCTTCATGAGCACTGGTAGGATTTACTTGAGATTTGAGGGATTGGGGAAGGGCCCTGCTGCAGAGTGGACTTTTCTGCCGTTCTCCATTTCCACTTTTGCCCCCGCCCTTTGGGACTGGAGGGAGAGAAGGGCAGGCAGCTTCCATCATGCAGAGCAGCTCCCGGTTCCTGGTTCCTCCGGGGCTGGCAGACGTGCACCCTGTGGGGAAGGGAATGTGACCAGCAGAACAGAAGCCCTCTCAAGGCACCACCCCCTCTGGAGCAGTCTGACAAGCAAAACAGATCTTATCCCTGTTATACCCACTGTCTCTCTCATCCCCTAGACAACTTCAGGTCACGTCCAGTTTGACAACTGCAACTTCGAGAATGGGCACATCCAGGTCCACGGCCCAGGCACCTGCCAAGTGAAGTTTTGCTCCTTCAAGAACACTCATGTCTTTCTGCACAACGTGCCCCTGTGTGTCCTGGAAAACTGTGAATTCGTGGGCAGTGAAAACAACTCGGTGACTGTCGAGGGCCACCCATCCTCAGAGAACAACTGGGCCTACACACACCTCTTAGGGCTCATCAGGTCCTCTCCCGGCGTGCTCCCCACTGAGGACTCAGACTCTTTAATGTCCCTCGACCTGGAGAGCAGGGACCAGGCCTGGAGCCCGAGGACCTGTGGCATTGTCATTGAGGGCAGCCAGAGCCCCACCAGCCCAGCCACTGGCTCCCCCAGGGCTGGCTCACGGGAGGCAGAGGTGAGCAGCAATGGGGAGAGGGTGGCCCGGACCCCAGACAGCAGCGATGGAGGCCTGAGTCCCAGCGGTGAAGATGAGGACGAGGACCAGCTCACATACAGACTGTCCTACCAAGTGCAGGGTCCACGGCCGGTTCTGGGGGGCTCTTTTTTGGGCCCTCCACTGCCCGGAGCCTCCATCCAGCTGCCCAGCTGCCTGGTGCTGAACTCCCTGCAGCAGGAGCTGCAGAAGGACAGGGAGGCCATGGTACTGGCCAGCTCCGTGCAGGGCTGCCTCATCCGCAAGTGCCTCTTCCGGGACGGCAAGGGAGGTGTCTTTGTTTGCTCTTACGGCCGAGCCAAGATGGAAGGAAACATCTTCCGGAACCTGACTTACGCGGTGCGGTGTATACATAATAGCAAGGTGCTGTCATAGGCTTACTGTGCAGACCCGTGAGGCCTCACTAGGTCACCAGGAACATGATTTTTGAGTGGTGAGAGGGCTGCAGTGGTTGTATGCAGAAGGGCTTGGATGGAGCTAGTCTGTACTTTTTAAAAAGTCATCATCTCTTAAGCTTATAGTGCACACTTGCCCCATGTCCATCATCTGACTTGAATGAGGCAGAGCTGTCCTCGTAAGGAGTTTCTGATATCCCCATTCATCCTTAGTCTGGGGTAAGTGTGTCCATGGGTTTAGGACCTTGGCAGTGGGCCCTTTGCAGTGGTCTTGCCTCGCCTCCTGCACTAGGAGGGGAATTCTAACCCTCAAGACCAAAACATTTTCCTCCCACATCCCTGAGGGATAAAGGGCTTATTGTTTTTCTGTCTTCCACCACCCTCCATGAGAGCCACAGCGTTTGCAGCTCCACCCAGCTGCTTAAAGCTTGTTCTCTGGGAAAATTACGGGGGAAATCCAAGAGGGGCTTAGTGCTTTTTCCAAAGTGACTGTTCTTTCCCACCAAGTGCCCAGCAGGAGGGAGGCGTCTCTGGCCTCTTGTCCGACCCTCAGCCTTTCTTCGTGAGCGCCTGGGATGATCTGTGGAGAAATGAATGGACGCAGCTACTCCCGGGGCTTCTGTGCTCTCACTGATTCACACTTGGCTTTTAACAAGTTGTGAAAACAGCCAAACTCTTCTTTCTGGCTAGCATGGCACCTGTGTTTTTTCAAACAAACAGGTACTCCTGTGTCATGTCCTTGGAGGTGACTTTTTCCCTTAGATTCCAGGCTCGTTGGTGGTCCTGCAACCTCAGCTCTCATGGAGTCAGAGATTCTTCTTATGGGAGCAATACTCTAACTTTATCCATCATAAGCAGAAAGCATCTCTTTGAAATTGGACTTGCATTATACTTTACCCCTCCCAGGATTTAACACTAATGTAATATATTGTTTATTGTTAGTACACAGTTTACCTTCACATAATATATTTTATTATTAATACACAGTTTTTAAAAAAAACATTTTGAGTTTTTTATAATTATTAAATATAAAAAGAAAGTGTAAGTGGCAGTACATCCTCTTAATAAGCTGTGTGCCGGGTTATGGTATCCTATTTTAAAGAGGCTTCCTTATCCCTAATCCAACATTTCCAACTGTCTCTTAGTTTGGAATTCCAGTGGGTTTTCCACCCCAAGATAATACATTAAGAGAGATGCAGAGTGGGCAAGAATGGGTATTTGTCTTACAAGTGAAAAGCCAAAGGGAAGGTGGGCAAGGAACACCTGTGAGTTACCTTACCCTCTAGCACTTCCTTAGGCAGGTGAAGTCCAGCAGAAGTGCCTATGGAATTGGCACTTGGTTCCATTTAAAGTAGCTGTGCCCTCAGACCTCTGGGGAACTCTTCATGTGGAGTTAGCAGCCTGCCTAATCCCATCTCATCTAAGCATCCCTTCCATCCTGCTCCGAGGCTGTGGATGTGGAGCCCAGGGCCAAGCTTCCATCCAGGGTTTAGTGAAGAACAGGTATGAGGTNTTCCATTTAAAGTAGCTGTGCCCTCAGACCTCTGGGGAACTCTTCATGTGGAGTTAGCAGCCTGCCTAATCCCATCTCATCTAAGCATCCCTTCCATCCTGCTCCGAGGCTGTGGATGTGGAGCCCAGGGCCAAGCTTCCATCCAGGGTTTAGTGAAGAACAGGTATGAGGTTGGTACAGAGGCTGCAGGACCAAACCAGGAAGGGCATCGAGATGCTCCCTCCTTGTGAGCGCATGGCAAGAGCAACTGAGCTGGCGTCGGGCAGATCTGCACAGACCAGACAGGAAGGAGGAAAGTCAGGCGCTCCCTGAGCAGGTTTTTGAAAATAACCTTTGTGACCAGAAAATGAATGGCTGTTTCTTCTCTGCCTAGATCATCATGCTCAGGAACCACATTCACCACTGCAGAGCATCAGGCATCTTTCTTCGCTTGGAGGGTGGAGGCCTGATCGCTGGCAACAACATCTGCCACAATGCGGAGGCCGGTGTGGACATCCGGAAGAAGTCCAACCCTCTCATTCTGGTACTTCCTCCATCTTGGTGCCCCTTTCAGGGTGGCTCATAGTTCTCAGAAACCTTTTCTAGGCTGTCTAAGCAAATGCTACCATTTTTAATTCCTGTTGCTTCCTGCTTGCAAGTCATTCCTGTCCTTTCCTCTGTGTGTCCTTGTGACTCTGGTCTCTTCCTCCATGTGTTGAAGGTGACTTTGGATAAATCACATCCCTGAAGTCTCCCCCAGCAAGGATGAGGACCCAGCAGACAGGGAAGTTCACAGGGCCTTCCTTCCTGCAGCCCTGATATGCTCTTGTGGGTTTTGAGTTCAGTAAGAATAAAGATATGATGTCTGCCCTGAAAAACACTTGGTTACCCTGGTGAGTCTGCCAAATCCTTCAGGGGGAAATCTGGAAACCAATANAGACAGGGAAGTTCACAGGGCCTTCCTTCCTGCAGCCCTGATATGCTCTTGTGGGTTTTGAGTTCAGTAAGAATAAAGATATGATGTCTGCCCTGAAAAACACTTGGTTACCCTGGTGAGTCTGCCAAATCCTTCAGGGGGAAATCTGGAAACCAATAAGAATAGGAGTTCCTGCAGCAGGAAACATTTTAAAGCAAACTTGAACTTTATTTTTGTGAACTAGTTTTGGAAAAGAAACAGCTAGCTTATTGGTTTAAATATATGATTGTATTTAGGGTATAAATTAGCAGAGTGAAACAATGATAATTTATTATAACCTAAGATTTTAATCAGTATGCAAAAGGCAACTAACTGGGAAACAGAAAAGCTAGGTTTCAGATCTGGCTCTGCCCCAAATGTACTATATGACCCTGGGCCTCTTTCCCTATTTGCACAGAGGAGTTTGGCAGAAATACCTCCAAGGGTCCTTGTAGCTCGTATACCTTCTGGTGGCCTCCTGGCTCATGGGAAACCTAAGCTTCCTGGGGCTACACCTTCCACTGTACCCCTCCCTTCCCTGGGTGGTCCCTGAGGCCTGTGCTTAGTTGGTGTTCCCACGTATTGGGGCTCTGCCCCTGGGGCCCTGGGGTAATGTGGCCTTGATGATTATCATGCTCTTTGGAGGCTCAGAAATTTTCAGTACTGTGCATTGTAGATGAAGGCAAGAGCCCTCAGCATTAGGTGACAGGATGTAACTATTAATACATCCCAAGAGTCTGGGCAGGGTAGACTCCTCTCCTGGGAGTCTCTGACAGGTATCCATGTGTGCACCTGTGCAGAGAGGGCAGGGCCACCCCTAGTCCATTCCCTTTGTTTTGTGCTTGGGATCCTGCAGTGACATGTTTTCTTCTACTGTTGCATCCTGGCCCTGCCATGGGGCAGCACTGAGCCCTCTGCTGCNCCTTTAACACACTCAGGTGTCTTATTCTAGGGAACTAATTCTTGAGGACTTTCCATGGCAGTAGGGCCATGTGTGTCTCTTGAGTCAGGAGCGTGCTTTATTAGATCTTCCGTTATGCCAAGTGAGATAAGTCAGTGAAAGAAATACTGTATGATATCGCTTGGAGTCTAAAAAATACAACAAACTAGTGAGTATAATAAAAAAGCAGAGCCAGATATAGAGAACAAACTAGTGGTCACCAGTAGGGAGAGGGAAGCAGAGAGGGGCAATATAGGGGTAGGTGATTAAGAGGTATAAAAGCTATAAAGTATTACGTATAGAATAAGCTACAAGGATATATTGTACAACATCAGGGATATAGTCAATATTTTATAATAACTGCAAATGGAGTATAACCTTTAAAAATTGTGAATTACTGTGTTGTACACCTTCAAATCATATAGTACAACAGTGGTAATACAAATAAAATGGTGCTTGAGTGTGGCTAACAGTCCAGAGAGGCTGCAGAGACAGGGATACCTGTTTCTGTGGCATAGTTGCAGGTGGTTTGGGGGCAGTGGTAACTGACGATTGCTTTCTGCCTGGCTTCTGGGCCTCAAAAAGGTGCTCCATATCTCAGTGGACCTGAGCCATCTGGGAAACCCACGAAGAAGGGTAGGCACCTTGGATGGGCGTTGTCTTTGATGCATGATGTTGGTCTGGTCTCACCTTTTGTCTTTTCCTTTCATTCTAGCCGGAACCACATTTTCAAGGGCCACGCAGCTGGCATTGCTGTGAACGAGAATGGCAGAGGCCTCATCATAGGTAGGCATGAGACGCCTGCAGCTGTAGCCAGCCAGGCAACCACAACCCAGCCACGTCCCCAGCTTGCCACCCACCCAGTCCTTCTCCTGGACAGACTGGCCTCCTGATGGTGACCAGCGCTCGGGGACACAGATTCCATGCCCTAGCTGTGCTCACCAGGCAGGGAGGTCGTATCCGTTCTTTGCCAGGCCTGGTGCTTACAGGATCTGAGTGGGTGGCTCACAGAACACTGTCAGAAATATTCACACCACACGAATGGAACCCCTTCTCTAGACTCTACAGGCTTGTTTCTGTTCTGGCAGTCCATCCCCATTCCCCCTCTGCCTGGCCAACTCCTGTCATTCCCCGAGCCTCAGCCCGATTGTCTCTTCCTGAGGGAAGCCTGCCCTGACCTCCCATTATACATCCACTCACTTAGTCCACCAACTAGGCCTACTCCGTAGGACATTGTACTGAATTTCTTATGATCCATTTAATGGCAGCCTCCTTTGCTGTGTTCTGTAAGGCAAGAATCACGTCCATCTGGTACGTCAGTGTAGCCTCAGCACAGAGGATAGCCATATCTAGAACATTAAAGAGATCCAGTAAATACTGGGCCGGTAACTCCTCTTGACTGAATCCTGCCTTTCTTCATTAGACATTTTTTGAGCACACAGTGTATGCAGGAGCTAGGGATACAGCAGTGAAGAAAACAGATGATTTCTTCTGTCAGGAACTGACATTTTAGGAGGGGAAAATAATAAAAGCATGTATTTTTAATTTTTTTCAAGAAGAGTCATCTCTGAGGGTGATACATATTTTTGGTTTTTGGCCACACCACACAGCTTCAGGATCTTAGCTCCCCAATCAGGGATGAAACTCTGGCCCTGGCAGTGAAAGCGCCAAGTCCTAACCATTTGGCTGCAGGGACTTTCATCTACAGATAATTAAAACAAGGTGATAGACAAACTGTGTGGATATTTAGGACTGTGTGGTCAGTGCAGGCCTTCCAAAAAAGTGACATGTAAACCAGAAGCTGGAGGATGGGAAGGAACTCAGGAAAGAACCAGGATTCCAAATGGGGCCACCTGTGGGAACAGACTTGGCAGGCCTGAGGAGCACAGAGGTTGCTCATTTGGCTGCAGTGTGGTGAGCAAGGGGCAAGGAGTATGAGATGGGGTCCCAGAGGCAGGCAGGAGCTGGCCACACAGGGTCTCCTGATCCATTGCCATCCTGTCACAAGAGGCTGAGAGTCTGTTCCATCCTGGTGCTGCGGTAGCAGTGTCCCAGGACACCCCTTCTCACTGGCGGCCCTTCAGCCCGCCCCCTCCCAGAGACATGGTGGAGGGGAGAGGAGGGCTGAAGTCAGTCCAGAACTGAGGCTGAGATGGACAGGCTCGCACCTCCCCAGGCCTGTGAGGAGTGGCTGGATTCTGCCTCGGTGCTCCCGAGGACAGTCCCCCAGGACAGACCGCCCGCCTGGCCTTGGTCCGGAGACTCTAAAGCCAGCCTGTTCTTAGTTATCAGTCCTCCAGGCCACTAGATACAGTGGGTTCTGGGGATACAGGACACTCAAGGCAGACACAAGCCTTGCCCTTGGGGAAAGCAGACAGCAGATGCGTCCTTGGGAAGCCACACAGCAGAGGAGATTCTGGGTGCTGACTCCTGGCGGGCAGGCCTCAGAGTCCTTGTCCAGACTTGTTTTCTGTCAGCTGTTCAGGTCCTCATGCCAGCGCTGTAGCTGGCCTGTGACCCTCTTTTCCACCTCTTTCCATAGAAAATGTCATCCGAGAGAATCAGTGGGGAGGTGTGGACATCCGCCGAGGAGGGGTCCCCATCCTCAGGAGCAACCTCATCTGCTTTGGCTACTCTGATGGTGTGGTTGTGGGGGATGAAGGCAAAGGCCTGCTAGAAGGAAACACTATCTACGGTGAGAGCCGCTCTCCTTGGGGACAGGTTTCGGGCCAGTGCAGTCTGGAGGCAGGAAGCCCAGGTTCCATCTCCAACTTGTAGGTCCTGAGAGAGTCACTGCCTTTCCCTGGGCCTCCAGTACCTCATCTTAAAAACCAGCCTCTATCTCAGGTCACAGCCCCACTCAGAAGGCATCAGCCTTTCATAAATCACCTTCTAATCCAGGTTGACCCCATGGGGTCAGCTAAGCAGAGAGCTTTAATCCCCACTTAAAACAACCAAGGGCAGGAGTGGATCTTATGTAAGGACAGAGCCATCTGATTTCTGATACATGAACATCTAACTTTCTTTTGATCCAGAGAACTAAAAATATAATGGAGAAATAGGATAATCATAGAAAGAAAACTGTTCTCATTCATCCTGTGACCTTGGGCCACACCTCAGTCTTTCTGGACTGCATCTCTAGTAATAATAATAGCTAACCTACATTCAGGTCCTGGACTCTTACTAGGCCCTTTCTGTGCATTATCATATTCAATCCTCAGGACCCCTTCTGAGGTTGGTACAGTTGGTAACCCCATTTTTAAGATGAGGGAACTGAGGCACAGAGAAGTTTAGTAACCTGCTCAGGATCACACAGGTAGGGAGTGGTAGGGCTGGGATTCAAACCCTGCATTTCTGTGCAGGGTGTGGTTGGGCTGGATGAGTTCTGAGGGCCCCTTGGGCACTGTCACCATGGGCTTGTATGTTTCCGATCTGGAAGTGGGGCCTTGCCAGTTCCCAGAGCACTTTTACACCTCATGGGGTGACAGTATTTCTGAGATTAACCTGACTGTTACTACCCCTTGTATGAAGGAGAAGCCTGCAGCAGCCTAGCCCTAAAGTGACTCGTTCAAGGCCATTTACCAATCAGTGGCCTAGTTTCCCAGGCCAGTGCCTTTTTGCTTCCCTGCCTGGGGAGATACTGGGTGCTGCCTCACCTGTTGGCAGTATTAATGACCAGCTCCTTTCACTGTTACAGCTAATAAGGGCTGTGGTGTGTGGATGATGGCGTCCAGCCTGCCCCATGTCACCAGCAACCATGTCAGCTACAATGGCCTGTACGGAGTGGCAGTGTTCAGCCAGAAGGATGGCTCTGGGGAATTCCCTGGAGGCCACGGGGCCCAGGAGAACTTCAGCGAGGACGGGGATGCCATCCTGTGGGAGACAGAGATGGAGAAGGACGACGACCCACTGCGCCGGCCCATCACCATAGCTCTGGTCGAGTCCAACAGTGTTAACCACAACGGAGGTGAGCACCCCTCCTGGCAGCCCTGCTGCAAGGCCTCCCATGCTCGGCCTGCCCTGAGACCCTTCAGCCTCATCAGCCACTCACCTGGTACCCCCACCCCCTGGACTTCAATCCATTCTCTCCTTCTCCCACCACCACCCTCGCCTTTCTCTTGCCCGAAATTCCCTTTCTCCCACCCACACGTCCCAAACAACTCAGACCTCAGAGCCCTTACCTGCCATCCTTCCCTCCTTCCACCTGGGTCCTCACCCAGCCCCACCAGCATGGGGGCTGAGACTGGATTCGTTTCTGTGGCTCTTTCATCAGTTCTGACAGGCAGTGAACTTGAGGTGAGGAACTGAATCCCACCCTTGTTGGTGCCCCCTGCCCCTTGGCACCAGTCTCACACCTGGCATATACATTTCAGTCAATTCTGAGACACACTTTTCATATTTTTTTTCACATCTCAGATGAGATACATCTTACAGTTGATGGCATATCATTGTTTAATTGGCCGTGATTTTTTTTTTAGATTTCCCTGGTGGCTCAGACAGTAAAGTATCTGCCTACAATGCGGAAGACCCAGGTTCAGTCCCTGGGTCGGAAGATTTCCTGGAGAAGGAAATGGCAACCCACTCCAGTATTCTTGCCTGGAAAATCCCATGGACAGAGGAGCCTGGTAGGCTATAGTCCATGAGGTCGCAAAGAGTTGGACATGACTGAGTGACTTCACTTTCTTTTTTCTTTCTTAGAGATACAGAAAATAAGAATATTTAAAATCCATGTTATCTTAAAATTGATAAAAATGGATGTCTGATGTTTATTGAATGGGAAAAAAAATTACTGTGGAATTCATCCAACTCTACAGCTCTCACACCTGGCTAATTATGAGAATCTCTCTGGGGAATGGTGGAGGAAGGCTTGTTAAAGAGAGGCCCCTGGGCCCTGAGGAAGCTCATCACCCTGGGAATGGCCGAGGCAGGGAGATAGGGGGCCAGTGGCCCCAGCCCACTTACTTACCTGGAAAATGAGTTCTGTTCCCTCCCAGTTCAGGGTTTCCATCCCGTGGCCACACTGTCCTTTTCGACAAGCAAAGCCACGTAAGTTCAGAACACTTGATTCATTTTTGAGGTTCTCAACCAAGTCAAGAGAAGCAACAGGCAAGTGGCACCTTCAGACCTGCAGGGCTTCCAACCCAGACTGCTCCCACAAGAGCCCGTGGTCATCACCCTCCCTCAGCCTCCTCCCCTGCTTGCCCGAGCCTCCCGATCCTGGGCGTGTGCAGCAGGCGTCACCCTGGTCATCACCCTCCCTTGGCCTCCTCCCCTGCTGCCCAAGCCTCCCGCCCCTGGGGAGGGGGTGCAGCATGCAGCAGGCATCACCCCTGGTCATCACCCTCCCTCGGCCTCCTCCCCTGCTGCCCAAGCCTCCCGCTTCTGGTGGGGTGCGGCAGGCGTCACCCCTGGTCATCACCCTCCCTCGGCCTCCTCCCCTGCTGCCCAAGCCTCCCGCTCCTGGGGGGGGGAGGGTTGCGGCAGGCGTCACCCCTGGTCATCACCCTCCCTCAGCCTCCTCCCCTGCTGCCCAAGCCTCCCTCTCCTGGGGGCGGTGCGGCAGGTGTCACCCCTGGGAGTCCTCCTCACCCCAGGTCCGCCTGCCATGCTGCCTCTTCCTAACCACGTTCTGTGGTTCTCAGCCTGTGGATCTTGTGCTTTTTTCCCCCTATGGTATTTGTAAGAAATTTCTTAATTCTTAAGAAATAAGAAAATTTCCCCAGACAATAGGGAGGCAGATTCTAGCTCAGAATGGGAAGCAGAACAAAAGCAACAGAACTTTGGCTCAGGTGAGTCTGTCTGTCCAGAGGCAGGATGGGCAGCCTTGATCAGGTAGTGAGCGCCCCGTCCCAGGAGGTACAGACTGCAGTTGGGGAGGCAACTGTAGGAGGCGTTCTAGCACAGGATGAGCACCTGGGCCAGAGGACCAGCTGAGTCTTAGGCGTCTCCCTCCCTCTCACTGAGCACTTGGCCCAGAAGGAACAGAGTTTCCTTGCTGGTCCTAGGTTTCTTCCTGCTCTGTCATCCAGCTTGGAAGATGCAAGTCCCCAGGGCTGCTTCTCCCTCTCCTCCCCACCTCCTCTCCTGGGTGCACAGTTCTGGAAAGGCTTTTCCTCCTGGTCTGGTTAGCAGTGACCCTGGGGCCACCCTCTGCTTCCTCTCCCCCTGCAGCCTCAGGACTCTACATCCAGAGCAGTGAGGCACTGCACATTGTAACCAACGTGATACACGCCAACAGAGTCAGGGGCATCACTGTGGCCCAAAGCAGTCAGCTCACCCGTGTGGCCAACAACAGCATCTCCTGCAACCGCCAGAGTGGGGTCAAGATCGAGGCCCAGTGCAAGGTGGAGCTCCGGGGCAATGGTATCTATGACAACAGAGGCCATGGCATCATCACCAAGGGTGACAGCACCGTCATAGAAAATGACATCATTGGCAACCGGGGCAGTGGGCTGCAGCTGCTGCCCATGTCTGACACGAAGGTGTGTGTGTGTCTGTGTGTGACATGCGTGTCTACACCAGTCCTAGGAGAGCCGTGTGTGTGTGTGTAATGTACATGCCTATACCAGTCCTAGGGGAGCTCTTGTGCCCTCTCTGCTGAGAAGCAAAACCATAAACCCTCAGCAGTCTGCAAGGGTGCCACCTAAACCCTGCCTGCAAGGTACAGGGGGCACTTCACACAGGAGGGGTACTGGCAGGAAACTGGGGTGGGGGTGCCCCCTGAGGTATCTTCATGGTCTTCAGGTCAAGATCAGGGCTATTTCAGCTTTCTCTTCCTAGAGGACTCTCACTCAGGACCCGTCTTGCCCTGGGGCCTTGCAACACTGTCCCGTACCCAGAGTAGCCTTCTCCCCACTGGCTGTCACTGTCTTCTGGAAGCCTTCTCTGGCCTCCCAGGCTGTGGGAGGTGCCCCTTTTTTTTTGACTTCTGAGAGGTCTGTGCCCACCCCTGCCTTGCAGGGCACTTCCCTCAGTGCTGTGTCCGTTTCTTAACCTGGTTGTCTTCCCCACAGGCCCTTGAGCTCCAAGCTCCACTTTTAAGCAAAGCATGGAGTTGGGTGCTAGGGTTTCACTGTTGAGCCAAGCAGACCCAGTCCCTGCCCTTGTGAAATTATAGTCCCAGAGCCTCCTTTTGGCTTTGTGGCTTCGTGAGTCTCTGACTTGGGCCAGGAGTAAAGAACTCCTCGGCTGTGCATCCAAGCAATGTGGGAAGGCAGAGGAGGGCTCACTGTCGCCTCAGCTGGGTTGTCAGTGGCCCTTGCTTCCGGCACCACCTCCTCAGTCTGAGGGCCCTTTTCACGTTGTTCCTTCTTCCTAGAACATCTCTCCCTGCTCTGTGCCTGAGAAACAACTACAGCTTATCCACGACCTTTTCCAGGAAGCCTTCTCTGGTTCTCTGGCTGGCCTCGACAGCCTTTCCATGAGCTCCCTTGGCTCAGTGCTGACCTACCTAGCGTGCTTGTACCCCTCAGTTTTATCATTGGTGATTCACTCACCTGGCTCCACACCAGTCCCTGAGGTGTGACAAGCTCTGGCTGCCTCTCCCAGGTAATAAAGAACCGAATCCATTCATTCCGGGCCTCCGGCATTGCAGTGCAGGGCCACGCCAAGGCCCTGGTGCAGGAGAACACCATCTTCCAGGGCAGGACCAACAAGACCATCTTCCAGCAGAGCTCAAACAACCACGAATGCATTATACAGAACAACAGGTTCTTGGTCTTCAAGAAGTAAGTGCATGGGGTGCCTGAACCAATCCTCTAGAGCCCACCGCGAGGTCACTGGGGAAGCCAGGCCTAGTGACTGTGGCAGCCCTCGCTCTCTAGTCGTGCCAGCTTTCAGCGCTGGTCAGACAAAGGCCTGTGCTTGGCCTTTGTGTTGGGCCTGGGCAGAGGACCTGAGCCTGACTCTCTAGGGAAGTCAGGGAGGGAATAAGCTTTCAGAGAGTCTGGGTATGTGGTTTCAAATCTCACCTCTGCCAGTTATTGGTTATGTGACCTTGGGCAATTTACTCAGCATCTCTGAACCTTGGTAGAATCCACTTAATAATGTCCGTAGCACCAACTTAAGATAAAATAAGGTCCTGTGACCTAGTAGCATATCTGAGGTCTCACGTGAGTGTTTGTTGCTGTGGCCACTGTTGCCCCTTGAACAAATACCCCCAGGCTTTTACTCACCCCAGGGTAGCCAGCCTCTGACTCTGCCCACACCTTTCCAGCCCTACTTGTAATATTATCATAAAAATATAAGACAATGTCGCTGGTTTAAGCAGTTTAGGATTTGATATGTATTAGAGGTGATTCCTTGTAACGTAGGTCAGAAAGTCCTGATCAAACCACCCCTATCATTTGATTTTCCCCAACCCTTCATAATCTCCACAAAAGCTGAAGAGATTGGAAACGCATCAGTTTCTGCTCTCCGTAGATTTGCATTTTCCAGAATGTCATCTAAAGAAATAATGTAGCGTGTAGTCTTTCAAGCCTAGCTTCTTAGACTTAGCCCGGCCTATCCCGGATTCCCCTGTGGCGTTGCATCTGTCATTCATTCTTTTTGTCGCTGAATGGACACACCACCTGGTTTATCTGTTCATCAGCTGAGGAATACTTAGGTAGCTTCTAATTTTTGCTGATGATTAATAAAGCTTGTATGGGACTTCTCTGGCAGTTCAGTGGTTAAGAGTCCGCCTTCCAACACAGGGTGTGCCGATTCAATCCCTCATCAGGGAACTAAGATCCCCACATGCTGCAGGGTACAGCCAAAAACTAAAAGTAAATGAATGAATAAAGCTTGCATAACATTCATGGTCTTATATAATGGAGAAAAAAAATTAGGCCTGGGGGAATGAAAGGAAAAAGAGAAAGTCACTGGTCTTATCTAGATCCTTGTTTAAAGATGGAGGAATAGAGGATGAGAGGTAACCTGTCCAGGGTTGCTTCAGAACTGAAGGCAGAGCTAGAACCAGATTTAGCTTCATGCATGTCCCACCCCCTTTTGCTATCACTTAACTAGAGAAATACAACCTATACCCCTTTAAACACTTGGATCTTGAACCAAAGGTAAAGTTGTACGGGGCATTCAGCAAATGCTGTAGACCCTCAAAGAGTGCATTCTCATTTTGCCCCTTCAGGTCTGATACGTGGCGCCTGGCGAACCCACCAGCACGGCCTCACCTTGAAAACTCTCTCCGAGGCCCCTCTGCTGCCCATGGTGGGCAGAAGGTGACAGCCATGGCGAGCAGGATCACAGCCCATGTGGAAGGTGGTTACCACAGCAAACGCAGCATCTTCTGCACCATCCTGTAAGAATGGAGAGCTGCAGAAGGAGGCAGCTGGGGGCAGTCCAAAGATCCCAGGGAAGCAGACGTACCCTGCTGTCAGGCTCGGGCCCTGCCGGGCCAAGCTAAGAGGTTGCAGCCTTCAAGGATGGAAGAAATAGCGTTTGTGAAGGCTCCTGCTCATCTTATCTCCTCCTCCCTGAAAAGCAGGCTTTCAAGTCTTCTGGGGACTGAGAACAAGGTACCTCCAAAGCCCTTTGGCTCCACAGCCCTCAGCAGGAAGGAGCTTGGATTTTGTGTTGGTTTGGTTGGTTGGTATTTTTGGCTGTGCCATGCGTGCTGCTTGCAGGATCTTAGATCCCCAACCATGGAATTATTTTTCAAGGAGAAAAATGAAACAGAAGTTGGTAGGTTTCTAGTCCCTCAAGCTCTTGTGGAGATGATGAAGTGTTGGGGAAATTGATTCTGAAACCTTGGCCAGGGTTTTCTGTTTGAGTTACAAGGAACTATATACACCAAACCCAGAATCTTCTCAGGGAAGAACGAATTTACTTTTAAGGGACAGAAGTGATTCCAGTGAGATGAGAAGAGCCCCAGAGTCATCCCCTTTCCTAGCCCTCACCTTGACTCTCCGGGGACACTGCCACACCCACCCTGCTTGGGGGAGGCTGGAGGTTTGGTTTCCTTAAGGACACAGTTCTCTTGGATGTGGACCTCTGAAGGAGGAGGAGTTTGAGATAAGGAGCCTCTCTTGGCAGGCTGCCCCAGGGACAACTGGGAAAGCAGGAGGGGCATGTGGAGAAGGCTTCCCTCTAGTGGTTAGGTGTGCAGGGTGCGGGCTGGGCAGTGCAAGGACTCACCTGACTGCTCCACCCTCTAGTTGCCCCCAGACTCAGGAGGACATAGTTGACTCAGTGCCTGCAGCATAGGGAGGATTCGAATCCCGCAAGCACATCCAGACCAGCCGCCCCTGCTGGGCGCCAGACAGGTGGAGATGGCGGTGCTTGGGGCCCCTGTCTGTGTCCACATTCTCATGGATGACCAGCCACCTGCCTTTACAGACCCTATCGTGGTTTCCCACTCTGTGCCTTGGCTCTCGCTCTCCTCACCTTCGGGCGTGCCCTCCTTGCCAGCTATGCACGCCCAGGTCCCACCCATCCTTCCAGGCTAAACATGCCATGTGGATGGCAGCGCTCTGCCCTCTGAGCCTCCTCCGCCCTGTCTCTGCCCCCACAGGGTACATTCTGTCTTGCTTAGAAATTACCCAGGTCCATCCTTGTCCACTGACTCACCTGTAAGCTCCATGAAGGTCACTGCCTGTGTCCCCAGCCCAGGGTACGGGGAGGGTTAGTAGCTTGAGGAGAGGGACAAGAAGGCTCTGCTAAGCTCAACTGTGAATGTGTGAAGGTTCCAGAGCCAGGCAGTTTCAGACCCACTATTCAAGGAAGGGGGCCTGACACAGGCTTGGCTCAGCCTGAACAGTCCCCCACCAACCTAGCCTTTGATGAGGCGCCTCAGCAGCCTGCTAAGGTCATAGTTGTATGCCCACAGCTGGTGTCCCAGGCAGGTTCTGCCAGGCCCCTGGTGCTGTTCTCCCAGGTGGGGTAGGGTGTGGCTAGAGGGAGCCAGGGGCTCAGTCTCCTCCCGGAGGACTTGGGGCATAAGAGTGTGGGTCCCTCCACTCCCCAGCACTGTTCTTTGCACTTATCTGTGGCCCCAGTGTGAGTTGCTGTACAAAATGCTGCCTTTTATTATTTTGTAACAAATGACTTTTCTGTGAACCAAGTGCTTATGAAAATTTCAGCAACCAAAATAAAGTTCTATATTTTAAGAGGCACTTTGGGGGGTACTTGCCTTGGTCTGCGTATCTACTGGGGGTCCTGAGTGCTGGATGCAGACCCATCACCTTTCTGCCTCCCAGAGGTACCACAGCTTCCACTGAAGGAGGCAGGAGACCCAGGGCTATCTTGTCCATTCAGCTTGTTCCCGCAGGATCCCAGGTTTTAACATCTGTGTCCTCACAGGTCAGGGACCATGGTGCAGGCCTGCCTGCCCCATGGGCTTTCTGAAGAGCAACAGTGAAGTTCCTGGTGTGGATGACCTGATGGTCTGCAAAGGGATTTCAGATCCATGATCACGTTTTCTCCAGTTTACTCATTTAGCATCTACACGTCACTTGAGTAGAAAGCCAGTACTTAGTATTTAAGTGCTCTTTTAATTAGACATTTTTTAGGATAGTTTTAGAATTTTTCTCTTAAATATTCTTAACTGAGGTATAGTGGATGTATGTTTCAGGTGTACAGCATAGTTGTTCATAATTTTTTTTTATTTTTTTAAGTTTTTATTTTTATTTTTTTTTCATCTCAGGTGTACATGAGTTCCCAATCTTGAACCCCCCCCGCCACCTCCCACTCCACATCAACTCTCTGGATCATCCCCGTGCACCAGTCCCAAGCATCCTGTATCCTGAACCAAATATAGACCGACGATTCATTTCCCACACAACAGCACACGTTTCAGTGCCATTCTCCCAAACCTTCCCCCAAAGTCCATTCCATGCATCTGTGTCTCTTTTGCTGTCTTGTATACAGGGTTATCATCACCATGTTTCTAGATTCCATATCTATGAGTTAGTATACTGTATTGGTGCTTTTCTTTCTGGCTTACTTCACTCTGTATAATTGGCTGCAGTTTCATCCATCTCATTAGAACTGATTCAAATGTATTCTTTTTAATGGCTGAGTAATACTCCATTGTGTATATGTACCACAGCTTTCTTATCCATTCATCTGTTGATGGACATCTAGGTTGTTTCCATAGTTGTTCATAAGTTTTAAAGGTTATACTTCATTTATAGAATATTAGCTATATCCCTGTGCTGTACAATATCCTGTAGTTTATTCTCCTTGTAGTTTATTAATAGTAGTTTGTATCTCTTACTCTCCTGCCCTTACCTTTCTCCCCCTTCCCTCTCCCACTTGTTGTTCAGTCGCTCAGTCATGTCAGACTCTTTGCGACCCCATGGACTGCAGCACGCCAGGCTTCCCTGTCCTTCACCATCTCCCACTGGTAACCACTAATTTGTTCTCTTGATCTAAGAGTATGTTTGTGTTATATTCACTAGTTTATTTTTTAGGTTCCACATATAAGTGCTATTATACAACATTTGTCTTTCTCTGACTTATTTCACTAAGTATGATACCCTCCAAATTCATCCTTGTTACAAATGGCAAATTTTCATTATTTTTATGGCTGAGAGTTTATGTCCATGAGTCTGTTTCTTTTTCGTCATAAGGTGTTTCCCTTGTGGCTCAGACAATAAAGAATCTCCTGCAATGCAGGAGACCCAGGTTCGATCCCTGGGTCAGGAAGATCCCCTGGAGAAGGGAATGTCTAACCACTCTATTACTCGTCTGGAGAATTCACGGACACAGGAAACTGGTGGTCTACAGTCCATGGGGTCAAAAAGAGTTGAATATGACTGAGGGACCTACAGCCTTTGTCATATTTAAAATTCCACATATAAGTGATATCTTAGGGTATTTGTCTTTCTCTGACTTCACTTAATAATCTCAAGGTCCATTCATGTTGCTGGAAATGCCATAATTTTGTTCCCTTTTATGGCTGAATAGTATTCCATGGCATATATGCACATCTTTATCCATTCATCCATCACTGGACGTTTAGGCTGCCTCCATGTCTTGGCTATTGTGAATAGTGCTGCTATGAAAAAAGGGGTGCACGTAAATTTTTGGATTAGTTTTGTCTGGATAATATGCCCAGGAATGGGATTGCTGGGTCATACGGTAATTGTTTTTAGTTTTATGAGGAATGGAATACTGACTAGGGTGAGGTGGTACCTCATAGCTTTAATCTGCATTTCCCTAGTAATTAGCAATGTTGAGCATCTCTTCACATGTCTATTGGCCGTTTGTGTTTCTTCTTTGGAGAAATGTCTCCTGGAGCCCAGAAGGGCCGAGTCAGCTGCTAGAGACGACTCCTCCATCGGGGTAGCAGCTTTCAAAGTCTGTGACAGATCCTGTTCTTTTAGATGGTGTCTTGCTGCCTGAGAGCTGATACAGTGATGAAGGCTCTAACAGTGGGTTTCGCTCCTCCCCTCACTCACTGTCCACACAATGGTGCCTGCCCTCTAAGGTGGCCCAGGCGTATTCCGTGTTCACTCTCAGATATGGTGCCACCAGACCCCAACCCCTTCAGGCTGTTTCCACGAAGTTCACCTCAGTCCTCTTATGGAGTCTAATCTCTGAAGCCTAAACTTCTGCACCCAGCCCCCACCCAGACTGTGGACATGAACTTGAGGACACCTATCAGGCTGGGGAGTGCACACCCATGGCACTGACCATCTGTACGGGTCTCTATCTGTTCTAGCAGCTGCAGACTGATGACTGTGCTCTCCTCTGAGGCTCTGAAGCTCCCCTTATATTCTGGCTGATCTCTGCTGGTGAAGGGACTTCAGGGTGCGGGAACCTTTCCTCTTTCACAGCTTCCTTCCAGGAGCACAGGTACAATCTGGGTTCCTTCCCCTCCCCCCTTTTCTTTCATCCTACCATTACGTGGAGATTTTCTTGCTTTCAGGGGTCTGAGGTCTTCTGCCAGGGCTCAATAGATGTTTGGTGAGAACCATCCCACATGTGGATGTATTTTTGATGTATTAGTGGGAGGAGGTGAGCTTCACATCGTACTTCACCATCTTGATTGCTCTCCCCAGAGGGAACTGTGTTCTGAATGGTGATGCCTGTTAAGGCTCAGTAGGTTCCCTATCAAACGTTAGAGGCTGTATGCAGAAGAGGTGTAAGGCTGTTAACCTAGGGCTTCCGTAACAGGAACAGCCAGGACACACACATACAGTGCCCATGTTCTGCCATATCATGTGGAGGCCTAAGTGGAACACCAGCCACCCATCCTATCTTGGCTCTTCCGTGGCTGGGGAAGCATCTGGAAGGAGACTGCTTCAAGTAGCTAGTATTGGTTGAGTGCATGGCTTGCTCTCCCACACAGGCCAGACCTGCCCAAGAGAACCCATTCTATCTGGGTATGTTTTCCTTAAATGAGCCAAAATCTATCACCCTGGCTAAATCCTAGCCACACCCTTAATTCCTGACCCCTTCAAATTCCAGTTACATGCCTGATCTCCTAGTTCCATGCCCCTCCTCCAGGCTCTTCTACCCACCCACGTTATCCCCATGGTAACACTGAATCCTCTGCATTCACAGACTCTAATGATATGATTCCCGCTCTCAAGATGTGTGGGCATGCCCTGTTGGTCCTTTATACCCAACACCAAGCAAACTCCCTAAGTGTTGGACACATGGATAGATGGACAAGGAAACAAGCCCAACCCCATTCCCAGTATCTTTACTTTACCTTCTGGAGCCCCCAAAGGATCTCTCTTCCCTCTGTGGTGACTCTCCAGAGGTTTATAGACAGCGTCTTTATCCCCCTCGGGTCCACTTTCTCCTGCACTCAGTTCATACATGCCAGTTTGCAGACTGTATCCTCACCATCTGGTCATTTTTCTAGATCCACTTCAGTGGCCCAAGCAGGTCTTGGAAAGCTCAAGGAAGACACAGAGTTTAGGAATCCTGTCTTGCACTTCAGGAGGTATGTCCCAGCTCTTATGTGTAGAAATCATGGATCAGAAGATAGGGTTCTCTAAGGAAGCTGTGCTTCCCTGGGGTTGCTTGCATGTCTGCAGCAGCTAAGTCTCCTCCCGAGGGTGCCTTGCCACAGGTGAAGGTTTAACCCTTGTGTGGACCTCACAGGTCTTGGCTGTTCCCCACCCAGGCAGCTTACACTGCAGCCTCCCTAGCCTGCCCTGCTGGCCAGTCAGGCTCAATATTGATGCCTGCTGATGGGAGTGTATAAGCACAACAAAGACCAATATGGGGGGAGGAGATAAATTAGGAATTTCGGAATAACAGATACACACTTTGACATATAAAATAAACAACAGGAACCTACTGAATGGCACAGGAAACAGTATTCATATCCTGTAATAATCTGTAACAGAAGAATCTAAAGATAGCTAGATATAGATGTATAACTGAATCACTTTGCTGTACACCTAAAACACTGTAGATCAACCATACTTTAAAAAGAAACCAATACAGCTTCATCACCGAGGCCTCCTGGTCCTGTTGAAGCCACTGCTCCCTGTAGCCAGAGGTGGCCCTGGCTATACTGAATGGTGGGCATGCTGTGGCCAGACCAGACAAGAGCCAGAGTTGGGTCTTGGAACAGCACATGAGCTGAGACCTGTCCAGCAACATCCCTGGGCCCACCTTCTTCCCTCTCCTTCCAAAACCACAGTTTCTTCTCTGATCAGTCCTCATGGTGGACTCACCTGGGGCCTGCTGTGCTTATTCCAACCTTGAGTAGTCTCCCAGTAGGAACACCCTCATTCCACTAGTTTCTTCTCCCTTCCTGTCCAGAACTTCACAGGGTGCAGTTATGGCCACTGCATTGGGCTCATTCACTGTGATCATCCTTTTAAATGGAAATCAAGCCTAGCATGGCCTTCTAGTACAGTCTGAGTGACCTGTCACCCCTGCTTAGAAACCAGTTCTTGCCTGACTGCAGCCAAAGATGCAGTCCGTCTTGATTGTCAGAATGGCATTTCACTTCTTAATCTGGGCCAATCATTCATGTCATCCACCCAGGCTCCTTGGATAAAAGGCTGATTCCAGGGCCAGAGCAGGAAGTACAAGGCGGCTAGAATATCTTGTGCCAGAAATTAAGGAAGCATCCTTCAAAAGACAGGGATATAAGAGCTAGCTTGAAGGAACTCATATTGGCCAAATGTGGTACAATCTGAGCATCAAAATAATTGGTAACTGTTCACAGGATAATCCATGAGTCCATACTAAATGAACAAAAAAAATTTTAATGTAAGAGAAAAGAAAGCTTCTCCTTAACAACAGAATGCCAACAGTAAATATGTAAGAAACTATGGGAGTGAGAATATCACTCATTTTGTGGCCATCATGGTAATTCATTCAGCAAAAATGATCGATCCAGGCTAAAACTCATGTGTGATAATTAGATGGGGAACAGGATATTTAGAGGCTTAAAGTATTTCTCCAAAAATTAACTACAAAAAGAAAAGTAGTAACTCCAAAGTGGAGAGATTATAAACTTAAACTAACATCACATGCTGCAACTGTGATGCGTATGGGGCAAATGTCTGTAAATTCCCTGTCAAAAATGTGTATCCTGAATCTAATCATAAGAAGATGCCAGACAAACCCCAGTTAAGGGATACTCTACAAGATGGCTAATTTACTCTTCAAAATGTCAAGGTTAGGAACAGCAAGACCGAGGAATTACTTCAGATGAAGACGAATGCAGTGTGATGGACAAAACATGAATATGAGCTGCTGGCCAGATCCTAGTTCCTAAGTGTAATGTGCTTATTGAAGAGAAAGTCCTCATTTATTCTTAGGATATACACACTAAAGTACTTAAGATAAAAAGGGTGCTTTTCTCAAACTGTCCCAAATGGTTCAAAAGGAAATATTTAAGTGTACAAAGCAAATAACAAACAGGATGACGCATGAACAGCTGGAGCACCTACAGGAGTTCTCTGTATACGACTATAATTATTCTTGCAACTATTTTCTGAGTATGACGTTATATAAAGTTCTTCAAAGAAGATGCTTTAAAAAATTTTACCTAATTAGCTATTTCCATGTTGAGTCTTCTGCAAGGATGTTAAATATTCCTTCTTTGATCTCAATACTGTTAACAGTGTCAGCAGGTCAGGGCCACTTCCCTGCAAGGAACAGACTTCATTCTGTTAACATTCTGTAAGTTATTCCACAACTGAAAATCTTATTAAGGGTATAAGCCTCTAGCCCATAGTCTATTTTTCTTCTAAGAGATCATCAAGCGACATTATGACAAGTAACTTGGTGGGATCAAGGAATCCTCTGGGAATGCACTAGTAAATAAATGGTGTTTTAGAGCCAGAAAAAACCTAGTACAGTCCCATTATTCTACAAGTGTGTACTGCTGGATAGCTCTGCCAAGGAAAGAAGGTGCCACTCATTGACTCTGGCTCACTCCAGACACTGCTGTTTATATACTGGGCACCGTGCTAGGCGCCCTCTCTCTAGACTTGTTGGAAAGGGCCCTCTCTTGAGCCTTCTGATCCACAAACCCTTTGACGTATGAAAACTGGCTTTTCAGTCTTTTGGGACTGCATCACCTAAACTTAGTAAAGTACACCTGTTGTCACCCTGGACAAGTATACAGCTGACCCCTGAACAACACAAGAGGTTAGGGACACCGACCCTACACAAAGCTACAAAATCCACATATGATTCAGGCCAGGCCCTTGTATCTGTGGTTCCACATCTGCAGGTTCAACCAATCACTCATGTGGTGCTGTAGTGTTTACTACTGAAAAAAGTCCACATCTAAGTGGACCCAAGCAGTTCATATCCATGTTTTCAAGGGTCAGCAGTATACTTACCGCTTGAGGCCTTTCCCCATCCACACCACCCCTCAGTGTGAGTGACGGAAGTGACTCATACGGTGACTGCTCCCCCCTGAGGACAGAGGCTGCTCAGAGGCCAGGTCATATGCTGTGATCTAATCACTGCTGGAAATTAAGCCTCAAGGTGTCACAACCATCAGAATCTAAACGTATTCATGATGACACCCGCAAACACACTAGGGATTCTTTTCCCAGAGTCAAATCAGGATTATTTTTTATGATGCAGTCACATACCTGATTTTTGCAACAGCTTAGATCAAGGAAAACAACAGGCAGTCAGATTTCCTGCTCACACCTCTGCTGGAGGGAAGTGCCCGCTTCCCAGGATCAGACACAAATGTGGACAAGCCAGACAAGAACATGGAAAATGGGCATTTCAGGCCTGGTCATGCGTTAGAAGTCTCTGACAACTCTGACAACTTTCTTCCCAGTACTCGAAGAAATACAAGGATCACATGCCCTGAATGAATCATCCAAGGCCCATTTCTACCATGTCTTCCCTAACAGATGGCCCAGCTGCTGTGTAAACGTCTTCCTTTCTCATTTTGAGAGAGCTGGGTTCTCTCTTCCTTCTTCCACTGCCCCAGCCCCCAGCACGAGCCCCACATACTGCACTGCTCCCACTGCCTCAGGAGAACCTTGAAGAGCTGAGTCTGAGCATCAGCCATATACCTGAGTCTCTGTATCAACAGTCCCGTTCCTCACAGCAACCCTCTGGACACCACTTCTCCATATTCCCCTGGCAGATAAGATGGGTGGCAATAAGCACCCCTTCCCATCTGCTTCTGGTATGGCTTCCTGTAACTAGAGGCTGGAGAGCTGAAACCTATTTCTAAGACACCCTTACTACTAGGATTCTGGACGAAATGAGATCCCTACATGTGTACTCACAGAGGAAGGAACCAAGATGGGAGGCCAGCCTCTTTGATCTTTGGGCTGTCCATGCTGACAAGCTAGGTGGAAGCCTGGATACTGAAAGTATGGATGGCTGAACCAGCATTCCAGTGTCAAGTTACCAGCTTCATGAATTCTAGAAGCAGCTAAATTCAAGAAGCTTCATGAATTCAAGTGGCTTCTTCATGCCTGGCTGGCCACCTAAGCTGTGTTCTTGAACTCAGCAGTTCTAGCAGCAACTTCCTGACACCAGCTCCTGCAACTTTTTAACAATTTTGTACCATTTTATCCATGTGTTAAACTCCTTTCTCCTTAAGAACATCTAGGACCATTTGTTTTCTGTACTAAGCTCTGACCAATTCACTGGCTTTCAGAGCTCACCCCTGCCCTGTGTGTGGCCTAAGCCAAGCTGAACAACTGATTCAATCACTTCCTCTGATTTGCTTCTGCTTTGTTTCAGTAGCCCGGAACTAAATTAGCCTGTTTGGGCAACCCCATCACACTGGTGACCTGAAGCCTCCTCTCCCAGCCCCGCTGGGCTTTGTCCTCACCATGGACACCGCTGGTCTTTCCGACCTAAGCACAGCATTTCACATTTCTCTTAATGTTAACATTTATCCATCAGATGTGGTTCAAAGTTCAGCCTGTGAGATCTTTTGCCTCCAACCCTCCCACATCCCACACACGAACCATATGCCATTTATAGTCACAGTGACACCAAAGCAGAGAGACAAGAGTCCAACAGGGCCTTGCTTTATGTTTCTGCTTCAGACCAGCACAACTGAGGTGCTGGCATCTGGCTTCATGCCCATGCCAAAGCAAGGCTTCTGCTTTAACCTTGTTTCTTTAAAAATAAAAATGCAAATGAACAGAAGGAGTGGCCAAAATGTCACGTCTGGGAAAGCACACCTCTAGGTCATTTTCCTTCGCTTTGACTGACGGTCCAAGGACTGGGCTGGAGGCAGCGGGATGGAGAGAGTGCCCAGTCTGTGCTCCTCCTCCCCACCCGCTGCCAGAGAAACCTTTCTTTTGGAGATCTTCAGCCTCATGGCTTTCGCTATCTCCAGCATCCTAAGAAACAAACACATAAAACAAGAGAGAGTCTCCTCAATGTGATGCTCAGGGAAGCTTGGCAGGCAGGAGGGGGTGGCACATTTGTGCTCCATGGCTCAAAGACAGAACCCCAAAGGTGGACACAGGAGCAAAGCTTCCAGTAGAGACCAACAAGATCGCTGAGAGCCATCAGATTCCCCTGTCAATGTGCAGCAGTTAGAAAATGCCTATACAAGTGGTAGAAAACCAGGTTATCTGGCTCCTACTGATAACTGTTTGCTTCCTATGACAAGGATCAAGCACTTACCAGAAATTTACAGACTCTATGAATCTATTTCTTTTTAACGTTCAACCTCACTATCCATGAGAAGGCCATGTGTGGACAGCCCTCAGAATAATCCTGCTGCAGACTCCTGCAAGAGTCCAGATGAAGCTGTTTTCCTAGGCGCTCTTGGACCACCACCAGGGTCCTTGGGTGTCAGACACTCCTTAATCACTGACAAAAGCCAACGCACCCTGCGATTCAGCACCCTGGGGGTTATACTCCCTACTCAGTCTGAATCCCTTCTACCAAGGCTAGAAAGGGCCTGAAAGGGTCGCCACTTCTGCCAACCTTCCCAGTCTGTTCAGAGAAGCGTGAATGTGATAGCCCTGCCAGACTCCTGCTCTGCCCTGCCTTAGACACCTCCCCTGGCAGCTCCTTCCATCTGAGAGTGCTTTCTGCTAAGCTGAAACTGGGGTTCTCTTATACAATCCCCACCCCCAGGTTAGCCCATCAGAATCATACAGAATCCCTCTTTCCAGTGATAGCAACTCAGAGACCGGAGGCTGCTCTGTTACATGGGAATGGAAGGCTCATTTCTGAAGCCAAACTATTCCCTTTCTTGTCTGAGTGACCCTGGGAAAGTCACTGCTTTCTCTGAACCAAAGATTTTTCCACTGATTCTTAAGAGAAACCACTGGGAGACTATGACAGATTTGACACTGTGCCCAGCATATTTAAGACACACAGTAATGTCTGGTTGCCCGTCCATTCAATCATTCATTCATCTAAAGATTGTCCCCAGGTCCCTCAATAGTGTCTCACGCTTTCCAGCAGTACCAGAACTACATCAAGGCTCCCTGAGAGCTTTTTCTTCTGTCATGCTCACCTTTTCTCACTGAGCTTCAAGTCCCTCTGTAACATTGTCAGGTCAATCTGGAAGCCATTTATGTGCAAGGCCAGTACAATCACATAGGCGGTGATCTTTGCCTTCATAGAGTCTGAAATTAAGTTCCGCAAACTGCAAATCAGTGGTAAGAAAAAAAGAGACAAAATTAAACTCCAAGATGATTTCTCCAAAAGGAAAGGAAAAACATCCAAGCCTATTCCCATATGCATTCAGCTGTCTTCTCATCTCGGGGAGAGGAAAAGGAATCTGAGCAATATGCCTCGTCCTGTCACACTGCCCGAGCCTTCACACACAGTGGAGCCGATCCCAGTGTCCCTCCAGGGAGGACAAAAAAGGCTGTATCTCCACTTTCCCCAGGCACAGTTGGAGCCTGCACTGGTACAGACCATCCTCATCTTCTCAGCCTGCTCAGCAGGGCTGCTGGGAAAACAGTCATTCCACACTTGGCTGCCCATGATTCTTCAAGCAGTCAGAGCAGGACAAAGCAAGCAAACAGCAGCAAGGAAGCCCAGCTGTGCTGCTTAGGGTGCTTCCCCAAAGTCATCCCCCTGGCCTGTACCTGCCTGTATCACCACCTCTCCATACAACACTGGTTCTGGGGACACTGGGAAGGCATCACTGGAAAAAGTGTTTGGTGTAGTCTTTGTTGCAGGACTTCCCAGAGCCTTAATGTGAACTTCTCCCAGAGGGACAGTCTGCACTACAGTGCTGCCTAAACTCACTTACCCAAGACCCTGCCAAGCAGCAGCGCCCACTTCAGCACAATGACTCTGAGAATACGGACTGCAATCCAAGCCCCCTCCCCCTCGATCCTGCTCTCTCCTTTATAGGCAAAAGCCAAGAAGTCAAGCCCCCTGACCTGCCGTTGTTGTAGGTCAGGCAGGTGAACTGCTTTAGTAGTTTGGTGTTGATGATGTGGGGGACTCCGGGTCCCAGGGCACCTACAAGACAAAATGGAGTTTGATCATTTTCTTTCAAAACTCTCAGGCCACGCCTCACCTATGAGCTGGGAGACAAGGATAACAGTGGGCCCTTGGACTAAACAGAGGCATGTAGGAAGACAAAAAGGGGCCCATGAAACAGAACAGCCACCTTCAAATGAACACAGGCTCAGGTGTGTTTTGCCTGCAGACCATACGTGCATGAGATGTTTATGACAGGGCAGTGACAAGAAAGAAAACCAGACTCCAATGAGGCCTAAAGACACATGATTCAGAGATGTTAGAAAGCGAAACAGATTGTGGAGAAAGCTCAGGGAGAGGGAAAGGAGGGGAGATTGGAATATGAATTAAGCAGATAATGAAAAACGCTGAGTACAGGCACAGCTCAGAGTTACTGCACGTTTGGTTTGAGACCACCACAATAAAGCAAGTCACATGAACTGCCTGGTTTCCCAATCCGTGTAAGTTAGGTTTACAGTACACTGCAGTCTCCTAAGCGTGCAGTCGTATCACGTGTTTTAAGTGTCCAATAATTAATTAAAAATTAAAAACCAATATCCATACCTCAATTAAAAGATACCTCAATGCTAAAAAATTGCTAGCCATCATCTGAACCTTCAGTGTGTCGTAGCAGTGGCATCAAAGATCAATGATCATAGACTATTATAATATAACAATGTAAAAGTTGAAAATATTCACAAACAGTGAAATGTGACACATAGACACAAAGTAAGCGGATTGTTGGAAGAATGTTGCTGACTTGGTCAACCCAGGGTTGCTGCAAACCTTCAATTTGTAAAAACCATCTGTGAAGCATGGCAGAAGGAGGTGTTCCTGTATAGACCCTAGATGCCCAGTCACAGTAACACAAGTGTACACACCTTAGGCCTCAAATCAGAGAGGTCTCTCTGGATTTCCAACTCTGGGTGGCTGTGTGTGTATGGCAGACACCCATGCCCTTGTGACAGGTGACATGGGTTACTAGCAGAAACTGACTTCCATCAGAGCCAGAAAGAGCTGACACAACAGCATACCATAGGCCTTCACAAGCAAGGCCAACTTTTCTCCCCATACAACTATTTCTAACCATCCTCTAGAATATTCACTTGATTGGACTGGATGTTATACTTTACCTAACATAGAACAGAAGTAGTGAATGTTAGCTCTGAGCAATCACATAATCCAACTCGACCCTATTTTCAGAGGAAAAGGTTTGGTGAGTTCTCTCAGCACATCAGCAGTACCCCACTGTTACACAGTTATAAATGAAGACCTGGAAAGACATGTCCATTTCTTCTCTCAGCTCAGTTCAGTCACTCAGTTGTGTCCAACTCTTTGCGACCCCATGAATCGCAGCACGCCAGGCCTCCCTGTCCATCACTAACTCCTGGAGTTCACTCAAACTCACGTCCATCAAGTCGGTGATGCCATCCAGCCATCTCATCCTCTGTCGTTCCCTTCTCCTCCTGCCCTCAGTCCCTCCCAGCATCAGAGTCTTTTCCAATGAGTCAACTCTTCACATGAGGTGGCCAAAGAATCAGAGCTTCAGCTTCAGCATCAATCCTTCCAAAGAACACCCAGGACTGATCGCCTTTAGAATGGACTGGCTGGATATCCTTGCAGTCCAAGGGATTCCCAAGAGTCTTCTCCAACACCACAGTTCAAAAGCATCAACTCTTCGGTGCTCAGCTCTCTTCACTAGAGCTAGTCTAATAATTATAGACAGATAACAGACTGGAAATAACTAGAATAAAATGCCTATCCTGATATATAAATCCCAATGTTCGTTGTAGCCCTGCTTACAATAGCCAAGACACAGAAGCAACCTAAATGTCCATCAACAGATGAACGGATAAAAATGTAGTGTACATATATATTTCTATGGAATATTACTCAGCCATAAAAAAAGTATGGAATGATGCCCTCTGCAGCAACATGGGTGGACCCAGAGATTATCATAATGAGTAAAGCCAGACAGAGAGAGACAAATATAATATCACTTTATGTAGAATCTAAAGTAAATGATACAAATCAGACTCAAAGACCTAGAAAATAAAATTATGGTTACCAAAGGGGAAAAGCAAGGGAGGGAGGGATAAATTAAGAGTTTGGGACTAACAGATACACACTGCTATACATAAAATAACAAGGACCCACAGTATAGCACAAGGAACTATATACAGTATCCTGTAATAATCTATAATGGAAAAAAATCTGAAAAAGAATGTATATATGTATAAATACATATGTAACTGAATCACTCTGCTGTATACTTGAAACGGACACATTGTAAATCAACTGAATTTCAATTAAAAAAAAAAAGGCTATCATGGACTTACTTTTCCGCTTAATCACTTTCTGTGCTCGAAATTTGATGAGGGTGTCCATGTACCATATGCACCGCGCCTGGCGGTCTCGGCTCTCCTCATTTGATGGCAAAGACTTCAACGCTTCTATGACAAAGGAGCAGTGACTACAACAGAGTAGGGAAAAGGGGAAATGTGTAAGACCAGCCAGTAGGCACCCCCACCTGCTATACAGTCAACAGCTGAGGAAGGCCATCCCACCAGCTCCTTACAATAGGAGGAGCATGAATTTAGTGCAGGGGGAGTAAAGGTCTAGACAGTAAATATACATTTCATGAGCAAATGGTCACTGCCACTGCAGTGCAAAGGCAGCCACTGATTAACACATGAATGAATGACTGAAGCTATGTTCCAATAAAACTTTATTCATAGGCAGTGTCCAAGACTCAGCACTCTGGCCATAGCTGCCCAATCCTGATGTGGTGGTCTGGAACACGGGCTCTCAACTACCTGGGTGTGAATCCCCTCTCTGCCATGTAGTGGCTTGGGCGAGTTTCTGAACATCTCTGTTTTGGTTGCTTTACCTCTAAATTAAGTACCCCGCACCCTATGGATTTTTGTGGAGTAAATGAGACAATGCAATTAAAGTGGCACTTGGCACAGGGAAGAGTCCCATCAGTGCTGGCTATTATTTTTACATACTGGTGTTTCACAACTATCACGATCATGGAATCGCAGCCATAAAAGGCTCTTTAATGTCATCTCATGGCAGCCTCCTTGTACAGATGGGAAAACTAAGGCTCAGAGAGGGGAAGACCACATAGTCCATCAGGCAGATGAGGACTCAGTTCTCCAGACTCCCAGCCCAGAGCTCATTCTAGTACCTGGCCCTCAGCCACATCACATTAAGACAATGAAGAACCAGCAATGAAGCTTTTTTTGGAAATGGATCTTAGGGGGGGGAGGGAATGTATTTTCTAAGACTTTCAATTTCATTGACCAGTAAAATTTCCAAACAAATATCTAGGGAACCAACCTAGGGTTGACAACATTTTTTCAAGATAAAATTGTTAAAAGAAAAACTCAAAAGCAAAAAAATCCCCCATTATCATCATATAGGAAAAGCTGTTTTAAAAGGCAAAAAAGGGGGAGAGGAGTAGAGGCAATCATCTCTGAGTTATGTAAAACATACTATATTTAAAGAACATAATTCAGGGCTTCCCTGATTGTCCACTGGTTAAGAATCTATCTTGCGGGGCTTCCCTGGTGGTCCAGTGGCTAAGACTCCCTAACGCAGGGAGTTCAGGTTCAATCCCTGGTCAGGGAATGAGATCCCATATGCCACAATGAAGACCCAGTACAACAAAAAAATAAATGATTTTAAAAAAAGAAAGAGCAGGAAGAAATTTAAAAAAGAAAGAAGAAGAAGAATCCATCTTGCTCTACAAGGGACACTGGTTTGATCACTGGTCTGGGAAGATCCCACATGCCCTGGGGCAACTAAGCCCATACATCCCAACTACCGTGCAGAACTTCTGAAGCCTGGGTGCCTGAGAGCCCTGCTCTGCAACAAGAAAAGTCACCACAAGAAACCTGAGCACCGCAACTAGATTAGCCCCTGCTCACCACATCCAGAGAAAGCCTGCGCAGCAACAAAGACCCAGCACAGCCAAAAATAATAAACATTAAAAAACCAATAAACAAATAATATATATAATTTAACTTTAGAAAAGCTCACTCAACACATCACCACAGATAAACTATCACTTCAGCAGGCACCTACTCCCAGGCCAGCGCTTGGACCTGGTGTAACACTGTGGGGGGAATACAGGTCAGCTCCAGTTCTCAGCCCCAGCCTACAAGGCCTCACCACCCTCTGCCCAGCCACACGATCCTTGCACTCAGAGACCAATGCACTCCCTTGAATGCCACCCGCAGCCTTGGGGCAATAGGCCTAGGAACCCAAACACTGGAGCAAACACCAGCTCACTCATGTCCAAATGCTGAAGAGACAGATGTCCTCACTGACACTTGTGGTCTCCTTCATATCTGACTACATTAAGTGGGTGTCACAACACCACAACCCAGACTCTCCATCCGCCCAAGTGGGATACCTGTTCTCTCCAATCATCTTCAGTATTTCTTCGGAGGTGACATTCTTGAAAGCTTCAGATGGGCTCTGAAGAGCATCATACTCCACAGGGGAAAGAACCAGTTACAGGTCAAGAAAAACCCAACCAAACTGGAAACATCAACTAGCTAGATCATGTTGTGACAGCCTTATCTTAGAAATGGGAAAACTGAGGCTGAGAGGGGGTGATAACACAGTATGTTTGGGCAGAGCTTTGGGGACTCAGTTCTCTCGACTCCCAGCCCAGAGCTCATGGTCTGCCTGGACTTTTCTGTCTTCTCTTATCACAAAGCTGCTGCAGGCATCTTCCATCTGAGTAGAATCACAAGTATGGAAACTCTACATTCTAACCTTTCCTTTTATAATATCAGCCTGCCGTAGACTCTGGGCACTGGCCAACTTAAAAGTCACATTTTGACTCTTTGTGGAGAGTGAGCCCCACCCACTGGGCCGAGCTGTGGGCACTTTGCTGAGGGATGGGTTTGTCTTCAGCTACTGGGGAAGCCTCGCTGACTTCCCAGCAACAGTGCCGGGGCAAAAGCAAGCATCTGGGGTGAGCTTTTGTGAGCATCAAAGGACCACCAACATCTTTAGAGAGCCTGGCCATGGCACTGCCGTCTGCTCATCCCTACTTGGGAAATGAGGTGGTGCTTCTGCTGCAAGGATACGGTCTTCAAACTTATACACGTCTTCAGGCTTGGCTGCATCGGCGTGGCAGGGAGGGAGATAGACAGAGTCACCCTGTAAGTCATCGTGGATGGCGTCACCGACCAGGGCTTTTCAGTAAAGCAAGAGTCAGCGTCAGTGTCACCCTGCTTAGCTTTGGGTCCCCCAATGCTCTCTGCAACCTGTGCACTTGAGATTATCATCGGCCCAGAACCCCCTCATCTGAACTTCTTCACATATTGTGAGTGAAAGACCAAGATCAAATTATAAAACTGTAACTATTATACAGGAATAACTACATCTGAATTAAGTATGCACACAGACAGGAGAGAGGAAAACAGGAAAACTGTAACAGCTGGTCCTGTAGAACGACAGGAAAATGGGTGAATTTTTTTTCTTTTTAAATGTCTTCAGCTATTAAGTTTACTGTTAATAGCTGAGAATAAACTGAAAAACTGAAAAATTTACTTAAGACATTAAACTGTATCTTTGACCATATGGAGACATATTTCTATGTTTCTAAATGGGAAAACATAGTATTATAAAGATGCTGATTTTCCCCATATTAATCCCAAATGGATTTTGAGGGAATTTGACAAAATAATTCTTAAGATCATTTGGAACAAAAAGTATGTTACAACAGCATACATTTGTGAACAATAAGGATGAAGTTGCCCCATCGGACAATAAACTGGATGGTGAAGCTACTACAATTAGAAGGACCATATGCTGCTATACAAATAGCCAGTCAGAATGCTGAGACAGAACCCAATTAAGAATGTGGTAAAACGATAAAGATGACTTTTTAAATCATTTTTTACACAAGGAAAAGATGGAAGTTGGGGACAACTCACTACTCATTTGGAAAAGGTAAAATGAGGTTTGTACCATAGACCAAAAAAAAAATCATTAAGGTGTAAATTTAAAAAGTAAAACTGTGAAAGTAGTGAAAGAAAATATAAGGAAAATATTTATATAATCATAGGGTATGGAAAGGTTTTCTAAAATTTCCTAAAATTCCATTTTAATAGGAAAACTACTTGACTGAGCTCACTGAGGGTGGGCCATGTCAGCTGTTTCTTATAATTCTGAGTCTATTCCAAAGAAGGCCTTCAGGGAGAAGCAGGAAGGAATACAGCCCTAACTCCCATCACATCCATCTGTGAGGCAGGTAAAGGATCTCAAGAGAAGGGACAGCTGTCTCTAGGAGCAGCCTCTAACCCCAAGTTTCAGCTGCTTACCAGTCACACCCTTTGTATCAATTATATTCTCCGCAGCTTTAGCCACTGCACGATTCAAAGATTCACTGCCAACTTTGTTCATTCTCCTGGAGTTCAGAGCTCGCTTCTGTTTGGTGGTACCAAAGGCTTCAATGCAAGAATCCATCTGTGCCAAAGACAAAGTTGGTCACTGGAGACAGGCTGAGCACTGCTACTCCTAGCTGTGTGACTACGGGGAAACTCTCAGCTTCTCTGAGCCCTCAATATCACACCTATAAACTGGGCTGACTCATACCTAACTACCTCATAGGCTTGTTGTAAGAACCAAAAGATATTAAGAGATTTGAAGTGCTTGTTTTATAAACTATAATGAACTATTTATAAATCAACAGTGTTTCCATCTGTAAAATGAAGACTTAACTAGAATTAGTGTAAGTAAATCCGGGGCACATGGCTCACCGTTTTCCAATCCTATACCCACAACAGACACTGCTAACAGATCACTCATTCCCTGGAGCCTGCAGACAGCCTCACACCCTTCTCAATACAGTGCTCCAGGCAATCCTGAAGATCCAATCAGTCTGCCATCCTAGGATGAGATGAGCCTGTAGGAAGCTATTACATTGACAATCCTAAAGTTTACTTTGTCTTGATGTGAAGTTTCCAGGTTACAACAAGTATTTTCTGAAACTTGGATTAAATCCTGAAAATAAGTGCTATGCTACAACTGTAGCAACAGCCCAGCAGAGAACCAGTTCCAGATGCTGGTACGGACCTGTGCACAGCTGCCCCAGATATGGCATCTGCTCTCTGTGAGGCCACAGAGGCCTCTGCAGGTAGGAACTGTCCAGAGAGCCACAGACTGAATGAACTGGGAGCACCAGGGAGAACTGTGTGTTTTTATATTACTGATGGAGAAATTCAAGGCCTGGAAGGAGCTCACTTTAGGCCTCACATCTTAGCTCTGTCACACTTACCTTTTCTCTGAAAGATTTGGCTTGACTCTCCAGTGTTGATTCACTCTCAACTGATTCATCTACAAAACATAAAACAAACAAAAAAAGCAAACTGTTAAGTTTGCCTGCAGACAGCTGCTAAGTCGCTTCAGCAGCATCCGACTCTGTGCGACCCCAGAGACAGCAGCCCACCAGGCTCTGCCGTCCCTGGGATTCTCCAGGCAAGAACACTGGAGTGGGTTGCCATTTCCTCCTTCAATGTATGAAAGTGAAAAGTAAAAGTGAAGTCGCTCAGTCGTGTCAGACTCTTAGCAACCCCATGGACTGTAGCCCACCAGGCTCCTCTGTCCATGGGATTTTCCAAGCAACAGTACTGGAGTGGGTTGCCATTGCCTTTTCCATTGCCTGCAGACAGTAAGAGTTTAATATTTGGTTAACAGTTAATCTAAGAAAACCAGATTTCTCTACTACAGGACTTCCCAGAGCTTAACATGCATGTGTACTATGAACATTCAATATGAAGCTTCAGTATACAGATAGAGGATCTGGAGAATAAACTATGGAATCAAGTGAAGGGATCCAAGGAAACATTAGGCCTCCAGGGGAAATGATTTGCCCTAGGCAATGCAGAGATGAGATTAGAAACTAAATCCTATGCTCTTTCCAGTAAACAGTTTTGCCCTTCTTATAAAACAGATAAGGAGGAGGGATCAGGAAGGCCAAGGAGAAGGAGATGGGGCTCAACTCCCATCGACAAATACATCAAAAATACATCTATATGTGGAACAGTTCTCGTGGAAAACTGAAAATTGGCAGAAGAAAGATTTCCAGGTAACCAGGTAGTAGGGTTGGGACCCCCACCACTGCCCCCACAAAGGGATGTAAAAGGAAAGGAAGGTTTGCATGGGCTCTCCACACTACAGCCTGGCACATGATCTGAGCCAACCAGCCCCTGGATGTGGGGGAGGTACAAATTAGGAGTATGGGATTAAAAATAGATATAAACTGCTGCTGCTACTGCTGCTAAGTTGCTTTAGTCATGTCCGACTCTGTGCAACCCCATAGATGGCAGTCCACCAGGCTCTACCGTCCCTGGGATTCTCCAGGCAAGAACACTGGAGTGGGTTGCCATTTCCTTCTCCAATGCATGAAAGTGAAAACTGAAAGTGAAGTCACTCAGTCGTTTCCAACTCTTCGCAACACCACAGACTGGAGCCTACTAGGCTCCTCCATCCATGGGATTTTCCAGGCAAGAGTACTGGAGTGGGTTGCCAATTGCCTTCTCCAGGATATAAACTACTATACATAAAATAGATAAGCGTCATGAATTTACTGTATAGCACAGGGAATTGTACCCAATAGCTTGTAATAAGCTATATTGGAATATCATCCGCCAAAAAAACAATATATATATATGCCATACACCTGAAACTAACAAAATACTAGAAATCAACTATGCTTCAATAAAAAAAATTTAATTTTAAGACCTAAAAGTAGGCATAAACATGAGGTATGTATTATTGTACATAAAGCTCTCTGATCTCCCAGAGTACTCATATAAGGGGCAATAATCTAGTGGACAGGAGCATAAACTTTGAAGTGACCTTGCCTGCATTTAAATCCCAGGTCTCTTACTTACAACAGCAGTATGTTCCTGCCAAAGTCATTTAACTTCTGTTCCAGGTTCATCATCGATTAAAAAGTGAAGCAAGCGATATACTGCATTGAAAGTGCTTAGAACACGGGGATGATCCAGAGAGATGATATGGGGTGGGAGGTGGGAAGGGGTTCAGGATTGGGAACTCATGTACACCTGTGGCGGATTCATATCAATGTATGGCAAAACCAATACAGTAATGTAAAGTAAAATAAAGTAAAAATTAAAATTAAAAAAAAAAAAAAAGAAAGTGCTTAGAACAGTGCCCAGAACATACTAAGGACCCAATAAATGTGTATTTTTTAGATATGCTGGTTAGAATTAACCAATATTTACAAATATGTTTAAATAACAAATTAATGAACAATTTTCTTTGTTCACTGGAGGTTAGAAGAGCATTTGGAGGATAATTTATATGTTGTTTTATTTGTTTGCAAAGGAGGAAATTCTTCACCTAGAAGACTACGGACCCCTAGGAAATTCACAGATGACCTTTGGGATGTAAGAGCCCTTTAAAATGATATGCAAAATCTCACATTTTTTGTATATTATGTATGTTTCTCAGAAGTACTTCTGGTTCTTTACAAGAAAGGCTGAGACCACTGCTTTGCCAAAATGAAGTTATTAGAACTAATACCTGTGAAGGTATCAAGCAGATTCACAATGATCCTAATAATCCTTATCTAATTCCCTCCCCAACCATGGTTCTCAGTATTTAAGATTTAAAAACAGGAGCCCCTTGAGTTTGACCATCTTATCTATCATTTTCAAAGATCCCACTCTAGCCCAATACATTCTAAAATGCCAGAGAAGAGAGGTATTGCAACTTCTCCCAGTGGGTTAGAGAAAAAATAGATCTCTTCCCAAATTACAAAGTGTAGAGACTTTGAATCAACCTTTGTCCAACCTATAAACAACTTCTACAACCTACCAGAGATTCTAAAACCTCTACCCCAACTAGAACCATTAAGAATTAAGAAAGGCCCTCGATGAAAAAGAGTATCAGAGATGCCCTCCATTACTCTGCTCTGGTCATTGCTCAGCTTGCTTAAACTAAGATTAGATTTTGATCTTCAGTATGTAAACATTGTAGGGACAGAATCTGTGTCTGTTTTGCTATACTCACAGCCCCTAACTTGTGCCTGGGGCATAGTAGGTCATCAATAAATATTTGTTGAGTAAAAGCACTTTTAAAACTTTGTCAAATGAAAAAAAAAACCTTTAAAAAAACAGCTACAAAATGTAGTTTACAAGTCAAACTGATGCATCCAGCAAACCTAAAATATTCAGCCTTTCCTTGACCCTTCATAACTAGAACCTACCTGAAAACAGTGGCTGCATGTTGAACAATTCAGCATCATATACTTCCATCTGGCCAGAGGTCTTGTTCAAAATTCCCACAAAGTGCCTGAATAAAGGAATATCAGTGACAATGGATCATTCAAAAGGTATTGTTTATACAATCTCCTTGTTTCTGCTTAAAAGGCACCACTTACTCATTATTGTTACTCATGAGTAATCCCCCACAGCAGATATTCTCTGCAAGCAGAGGGAAATGAGGGGGGAAACAGGGAGGGCAGCAGGGAAGTCACCAGGTGATTCTTATAGCCAATCACATTTGGGGTCACTGATATAGTGGTAAAACCTTTTGGGTTATAACAATCTAGAACTACACTAGAATTTACTCCATGTGTAAATTCTATGGAGGCAAAGACAAAACTTCAGTAATTATGAGAAGACCAGTTTAAACTAGGAANGAAGTCACCAGGTGATTCTTATAGCCAATCACATTTGGGGTCACTGATATAGTGGTAAAACCTTTTGGGTTATAACAATCTAGAACTACACTAGAATTTACTCCATGTGTAAATTCTATGGAGGCAAAGACAAAACTTCAGTAATTATGAGAAGACCAGTTTAAACTAGGAAAATCTTTGTAAAGACATGATAACAGTTTCAAGCACAAACACATTCATCGGAGCTCTATCAGCTGCTGGGGTGGAGGAAGAGGGAGATGACTCTAAAAAGGCCTTGGCTGGATATGGATGATATCCATGGATGGATAACTTCACAGGGACACTGCATTATGCAATGCCTGACAGTGAGACTGAACAGGGTGAACAATCTTCACTGTACCAAGAGGAAAACCAGAGGTCAGTAAACGGTGGAGTTGCCCAAGTCAGTAATCTTTCCAGAACTAAACAGAAATTCTGGAGCCTTGGACACTACCAAACCCTTTTCTTATAGTTACTTCCAAGGCAGACTTCTGGCAAACTTTGGTGTGTTGATCACACATCCAAAAATAATGGAGACAGCTGCCTTTTAGGAGCAAGATAGTTATAAACAAAGAATATTTCAAGTTAATGATGTGGTCAAAACTAATGAAAATCAAAAGGTACAAACTTCCAGTTATAAAATAAGTAAGTCCTGGAGGTATAATGTTCAGCACAGTGACTATAATACTGCATTATATATTTGAAAGATGTTAAGAGAGTAAGCCTCTAAAGTTCTCATCCCAGGGAAAAAATATTGTAACTCTATGGATGTTAACTAGACATTGTTGTGACCATTCTGCAGCATTACATACATTGAATCATTTTATCATACACCTAAAACTAACACTATATGTTAATTACATCTCAACTTTTAAAAAAATTACAAACGAATGAGGTTTTTAGGAAATTAAATAAATGTAAGTCACTTTTCAATTTCAAGAATGTCTACATGCTGATGTGAAGGTTCCTGGGTCTAGGAACACAGGAACCTGGTAAACCTCTCTGAGTTTCCCCTGCTGCAGCTAAAAAAAGTCAGAGAAGAGCGGCACCAGGGCCGCCACCGCCACCACCACCATCCCCACTTCCCACAATCACTTTCCCCATCTCTACCTGCACAGAGTATTGCATTTGAGGGCTCCAGTCCCAAAATTGTTTCCCACGTAGGAAAGTCTGTCTGTTTCAGCTGCCTAAAATGTAGAGGAGGGAAGGACTCCATTACAACCAATGTTGAAAGATAGTAAACATCTTGACGCCTTTTTCCAAGTTTGCAGAAGCTTTAGAATCCAAACTGCAGTGGATGAGACAAGAGAGCCTCTTTGAGATGATCCAGCTCCACTATCTCTAAGTGAGTCTGGGGTGTCCCTGGTGGAAAGGCAAGAGGACTTTTGAAAAGTTCCAGGTAGGGCTGCCTTCTAGCTAGTCTGCAAGTTCTTGGTGGAGCTGCACCTCAGGACTTGGAGACAGGCCCTGGGCTTCCACAGCTTACGAGGCATGCAACAAAATGATTCTGCAGGCAACACTAAAGCCCAAGCCTTTCCTGAACCGCTCTGCCCACCTCTATCATGACTGCTCCTTATTTGCTCTCCGGATCACTGCTACTGTTGTTTAGTCACTAAGTTGTGTCCAACTCTTCTGCAACCTCATGGACTATAGCCCACTAGGCTCATCTGTCCATGGAATTTTCCAGGCAAGAATACTGGATTGGGTTGCCATTTCCTTCTCCAGGAGATCTTCCTGACCCAGGGATCGAACCCACGTCTCCTGCATTGGCAGGTGGATTCTTTACCATTGAGCCAGTCACCAAGGAAGCCCCTCAGCGCCATGGAGGCAGTGAATTGATTCCTCAATCAGAGCCATGCCCTCTCTCCATGTTTGTCCTCTTCACCTGCAATACTAACTTCAGCTGTTAAACCCTCCTCCATCCTTCAGGGTTCAGCTCCCATACACCCTCCCCCAGGAAGACATTCTGGCAAGCAGAGCCTTCACTGACTCAGCTCACTCTGCCCTGCTCTGTACTGTCTCTCCCTGGGACCCTGAGCTTTGTTTACTTATGTATGAGTTCCTCACATTCAGTTCTCACCTCTCTAGAGCAGGGAATGCAGATATCTGGGAATGTCTGACATTCCGTTGGCCACAACTAAGAAGCACTACTAGTGGGCAGAAGCTAGGGAAGCTACTAAATACACAATGATGCATGAGACAGCCCCCACAACAAAGAATGACATATCTGGGTCAGAATGTCAATAGTGCCGAGATTGAGAAACACTTCTCTATAGTATGAGTTCCCTCAGAGTGGGTCCACGTCTGACTTAGCTATTTCCCCAGCAGCGTACAGTCCAGGGCCACACTGGGGACTCAATAAATGCTTGTTGATTGAACAAATTAATAAAAAGCCAACACTTCACCACCAGTGTGAAACTGAATGGGGCCTGTCTCCACACCCCAGCCTGCTGCGTCACAATGTTCTTCAAAGGTTCACCTGCTATTCCCCCTCTTTTCTCCTCTCACTCCTTCCTACATCAACCCACAGCCAAAGGGCCTCCTGAGGTCTGCAGAGTGGAGGTGACTGGCCACAGCAGCACTTACCAGGATCCGCTGACTCCTCTTCCTGGGGTTTGTGGAGTCGTTGTTCTTGTACAAGGTAAAGCGCATGTTGCCTGGATTCTGTAGCCTCCCATTGGAGAACTGGACTGTAAGATTACAGCATAAGAATGAAATGAGAGCAGAAATATCCAGAGTATGGTGGGGAGGAAATTAATCGTCAATGGGAGGGAGTGACCGACCCGGAGAATGGGGATGGCAAGGAAGCCTGGGTCCTAACCCAAAGCTGTCCTGGTCCAGGTGTGAAGAGGGGCTTGAGCCGTGATGGGATCCCTGGGGACGGGCCTCCACGGGAAGGAAAAACTAGGGGAGTGGGGCTGACTAAGGAGACCTCGGCCAAACCTAGAAAGGCTGAGAGAATCCCTGGCCAACGGGGAAAAGGAAATGGAGCAGGTGTGAAACCTGGTGGGTGAGGAGATGACGGGGTCCTGGATATATACAGCCCCAGCCCTGGGGAGGACGTAACTGGGATGTCCCCATCCACCTGGGAGGTGGTAACAGAGAGACAAGATGACAGGAGAGCCCTGGCCGAGGCCCAAGGAGTTATGGAGCCTATCAGGGCCCTGGCCCAGCTGGGGATGGGGCTGGACTGACGTGGGAAGTGGAGGGCTGTAGCGGTACCGGGACGGAAGGGGAGGAAGTTACAGGAAAACCTGCTCCAGCTTCGCAGTATTTACCCAGCAGAGCGCTCTGGCTGTCGTCGGGCTCCCTACAGTACTGCCACCTCGCGCTCGGAAACACCTCCGCCGCCATCTCGTCTCGCCAGCCGCCAATCCCCGGAGTTAAAACAGCCGCAGCCACACGCGGAGGAAGTGCGGCGGACAGGAAGAGGCGTGGCCTCCCCGGGCACCGCCCCACGCACGCTAAGACGCGTGGCTCCGCCCCACAGGACATCGCCCCCTAAGCGCCCTTTTCCTGCGCTCTTAGGCGCGCCTGCCCCGCCCACCCTCGCCCCACCCCGTCAAGAGGCGTGGCCTCCGTCCTCACCTTGCCCTGCCAGCTTCTCCAAGGCGCAGTACTCGATTGGCCCAGCACTCAGCAAGCGTGTTACACCTTGTGTGTTGTTAGGGTGCTCGCGTCTACCAGCCTTGCGTTGTGTGGGATTTCTTCCTCTGCACAATCTAGGTAGGGTATTGTCTATCTCTACTACTGTGTAAATATGTCTTATTAATACTAAGATCTGAAAGCCCGAGTTCAAATTTAGAATTCTCTAATAGGCAATCCTTCAGCTCCAGCTAAATGTGGTGACTGGCAGAGTGTGGCATTTCTCCAAGACCTCCATCCACACACCTGGACATCAGTCCTTAAATCCCTAAGCTTGGTCCACAAGCCTGTAAACAGCTATGATCAGTTCTTGGGCCTAGGCGTGCATACACCTATGGCTCAATCAACCCTGCCAGGATGGACCAGGGGAGAAGCCCAGAAAGCTCAAGGATTCTGGGATGGACTAGAAGGAGGAACACAATCTTATGGGCATGTCCCTTTGTTCTTATGGATTCAACTTTCCCTCCATCCCTTATCGGAAGTTATTAGAATAAAATGAGAGTCAAAGCATGGCCTACGGAGCTTTGAGCATGACCTGGGCCAAGGCCCCTTTTGCCCAAAGGGAAATACTGCTGAAGGGAAAGAACCAGATTATCTCTGTTCTCCAAATTGCCTTCTTCCCAGACTCATCCTCTTTCCCCCACCCCCCACACATACCTCCAAGATGATCCAAATCACCTCTAACACCTTAGCTTCCCTTTGCCTGAGCACGTCACTCTTCTAATTAACCAATCACACTTTCTGAAGCACTGCAGGCATAGTGCAAAGAATCTTATTTTTGCCCTGATCTTTTCAGACTAAGTTATCAACCTGATGTCCATCTCCGTGAAGACCATGTAATATTTCCTACTGACCACAATGATCCCTGCTGCTGCTAAGTCGCTTCAGTCTTGTCCAACTCTGTGTGACTCCATAGACGGCAGCCCACCAGGCTCCCTCGTCCCTGGGATTCTCCAGGCAAGAATACTGGAGTAGGTTGCCATTTCCCTCTCCAATGCATGAAAGTGAAAAGTGAAAGGGAAGTCATTCAGTTGTGCCTGACTCTTAGTGACCCCATGGACTGCAGCCTACCAGGCTCCTCCATCCATGGGATTTTCCAGGCAAGAGTACTGGAGTGGGGTGCCATTGCCTTCAATAATCCCTAAGTAGCTACAATTGTTTAGTTGCTAAGTTGCATCTGACTCTTTTGCAACCCCTGGGGACAGTAGCCCAACAGCCTCCTCTGTTCACAGCATTTCCCAGGCAAGAATAGTGGAATGAGTTGCCATTTTCTTTTCCAGGGGATCTTCTCAACCCAGGAATCAAACCCACATCACCTGCATTGGTAGGCAGTTTCTTTACCTCTGAGCCACCGAAATAACTACAACCCAGATGTCAAAATCAGGAAACTAACATTGCTGCATTACTACCATATAATCATCATGCCTCATTTAAGTTCATTTACTGTCCCAATAATGTTTTATAGCAAAAGTTCTTACCCAGGACCATACGTTGCATTTAGCTATCATAACTCTGTGGTTTCCTTCAGCCCAGAATGTTCTTCACTCTTATTTTGACTTTGAACTTTAAATTTAAAAAGCCAGTTATAGGGCACTTATTTTGCAGAATGTCTCTCAATCTGGGTTTGTCTAATGTTTCCAACTTATGAATCTCAGTTCATGCATCTTTGGCAGGAATATTACAGATATGATGCTATTCTCATTATATCATATTAGCTGGTACACGATTTCAATTTGTTCCATTACTGCTGATAGTAACTTTGATCACTTGACTGAAGTGGTATCAACCAGGCTTCTCCACAGTATTGTTTTCCCATTGTAATTAATAGGTATTTTGTGGGCAGGTACATATAGACTAAGTAAATATCCTGTTCATCATACTTCCTATTTATTTACATCAGTGTGGACTTGTAGATTCCTATTTTATTCAACAGATTAGAATCTGCTACTATCACCATTTAGTTTTTCTTTCAAATATTCCCAGATATGAAAATAAACAGATTAGTTTGTTTTGTTCACTGGTGAATCTTTAGCTCCTGGAGCAGTGCCTGGAACATAGTAGACCCTCAATAAAGGTTGAATGAATTGAGTGACAAGCCAAGGAATAAGTCTGAACCATCACAAATCCTAGGAGCCTAGCATAGGGACTGGAGCTTAAAAACACTAAAGTTGCTTAAATTTAACTGGCATTCAGTTTACAAATAGCAGATTCTCTGTAAATGTAGGATGGTTGAATAAAACAGGAAGAGTTAAATCATAGTTAACAAGTGACAAAGAAGACAGCAGTGGATACAAGGAAACAATTATAGTTCTTGAGAGAAGTGTCTTGCCCCTCTTCATATAGGGACCTATTATATGGCCTTGCTACTCAAAGTGTGTGATCTTTGGGCCAAGAGCATCAACATCACCTGGGAACTCAAATCTGCACTTTAACAAGATCACTAGGTAACTCATTTGCCCTTCAAGTTTGTGGAGCACTGTTGTACAAAAGTATTTGCCTTTTTTTTNGTGATCCACGCAGTCAAAGGCTTTGGCATAGTCAATAAAGTAGAAATAGATGTTTTTTGTAACTCTTTTGCTTTTTCCATGATCCAGCGAATGTTTGCAATTTGATCTCTGTTTCCTCTGCCTTTTCTAAATCCAGCTTGAACATCTGGAAATTAATGGTTCATGTACTGTTGAAACCTGGCTTGGAGAATTTTGAGCATTACTTCCTAGCGTGTCACACTAGTATTAATAATTGTGTACTGTCTCTCCTCTGTATATTCTCTTATCAGCCACTGAGCCTGTGTCTTCCTGGTGGCTGAAGTTTTGTGGTTGGACCTAGGTTCATAGTCTTCTCCTTCACTTACTGGACTAGCCAGGTGATGTTGGCCCTAGACATGGGGATGACAGTCACTGCTTGATCATCCATAAGAGAGAATACATGTAAGGTACCTATAGGACCTGGCTCTTAGTAGGCATTCCACCCTTTCATCCAACTAATTGAAGTATAGTGGTAAGTATAGTGCAGTGTTACTTAAATTGCACAGGTGCTTTGACTGTTTGCTACCATCGTAACAGGTTAAAAGGCACACTTCATGAGTGATCTTGGAAGGTAATATTGCTGAGAAAATGCTAAGTAATTTGTTTTGTAAATTTGAGTAGCACAATGTATGTATAAATTGAAGGCTACCTTTACACTAAAGTTCCATTTATCCTATTTTTTAAAGTGAGATTCCACATACATACATTTTCCATATATGTGAAACTTAACCTATTTCAGTGCTATTTCAAACTTTTTGAATTCCTTAGAATTCCTCTACGCATTTAAAAATTGTTGATGACTCCAAAGAGTTTGTGAGTTATAGCTATGATATTTAACATATTAAAAATTAATATTGAGGGAAAATTTTAAGTATCCATTAAAAATAATTAGCCTATTACATGTTAACATAAATAACATATCTTTATGAAAACTGTTTTCCAAAACAAATATCTAGTGAAAAGAATGGCATTTAAAAAAAAATAAATTTTATGTTTTAGAACAGTTTTTGATGTAAAGAATGTGAAGATAGTACAGAGTCCCCATAAATATAAACCCCCACCCTGCTTCGCTATTATTAACATCTGACATTAGTATGGTACATTGGTTATAATTAATGAACCGTTATCAATACTTAATTATTAATTAAAGTCCATTCTGCATTCAAGCTTTCTTAGTTGTTTACCTCCTGTCAATTTTCTGTTGCAAGATCTCATTGCTAAATATGATGACATTACATTTAGTCATTTTGTCACCTTAAGCTTCTGGCTGTGACAGTTTCTCATACTTTGTTTTCAGTGACTCATAATTTTGAGAAGTACCAGTCAGATACTTTGTAGGATATCCCTCAGTTGGGATTTGTCTGATTTTTCCCACAATTAGACGGAGGTTAGGGGTGTCTGTGGAGAAGACCATCCTCATAACAGGAACATATGGTACATACCAAGATGCAAACTATCAACATGATTTATCACCGTTGATGTTGCCTTTGGTCACCTGGCCGAGACAGTGTTGGTCGGATTTCTCCACTGTTACGTCCCATCGCTCTCCTCCCCTCCCTTTCCATCCCTTACCCTGGGAGGAAGTCACTATGACCAGCTCACACTAAGGAGTGGAGAGTTATGTTCCAGCCCCTTTAAGGGGAGAGTAGCTACATAAATTATTTGAAATTTGTCTGCACAGCAGATCTGTCTCTTCTCTCTCATTTGTTTAATCATTTATATCAATATTGACCTATGGATATTTATATTTTGGGTTATAATCCAGTGCTATTTATCTTTTTGTTCAATTGTTCCAACTTTGGTCTTTGAGAGCTCTTACTCCTGTTGGGTAAGAGCTTTCACCTACTTCCATTATCATGTTTGTTTGAAGCACTTCCTTACACTTTAGTACTGTGAGATGCTGCAGGCTTATATATTATATAAGGCTTATATATGCAGGCTTATATTTCCTGCCCCAGTCCTAAAACTATCCACTTCTTCAAGGAGCTCTGGTTTCTTTTTTTAGAGAATTGTATTTGAAACCAAGTTCTAGGCACCAAGAATGCTTGGAATGGCAGTATTTTACATTTTTTGCAAATCTCTTTAATGTCTAATAGAAGACAGGTGGATTCTCATACTTGCTTCTAATGTTCTATTTGTTGTGATATATTATTTTTTATTTTTATTTTTGGCTGCACTGTGTGGCATGCAGGATCTTAGTTCCCCAATCAGGGATCAAACCTGTGCCCCCTGCCTTGGGAATGCAGAGTCTTCACCACTGGACTATCAAGGAAGTCCCTTGTGTTATACTCTTGATTAAAGCCTGAAAGAAAAATCCATTTCACAAATGTGTACTTGGAAGGAAGAGTATTTAAGTAGCTTTTTCAGATGAATTTGGATATTCTCTTCTGATACTTAACAAACTTGACAGATGTAATTTTCTTAAGTGGTTAGTTGCTGTAGGATGTGAACCCATATCATATTGTTGCATTAAAATATATTAGTTTATATCTTGCACTTTGAATTTTTTACCCATACATTATTTTGTAATATGATTACAACATTGGGTGTTTGGAAAATATTGTTTCACTGAGTTATGCAGATCTTTCAAATGTCGACCCACTTATTATACAGTATTTTAAAAATCACATGACATTAACATTACCAATGGTCTTGTCAGAAGACTTTGAGTTTTGGGATGCTTTGAAGCCTATGGTGGCAAACACAAATTTTCCAAAAGGTTTGTTTTTACCTGAAAGCTCAAATTTTATCATAGGCAGCAAATACTGTAGATTGTTTTCATTGAAATGACAGGCACATTTCATCTTCAAGAAAATGTGTGGCAGATACTCAAGTCTGAATAGCCATAGTTTGTCTGTTGTTTATTCTTCCAAGTAAAAATGGTATTTGATGAAAACAGTTCAGCTTATGACTCAAAAATTACGCAAGTAGTTTTCCTTGAGACAACGTATTTCAATATGAAGTATAATTGCTTCAAGTGCACTTCACATTTCATCTCATGTATTCTTAAAAAAAACCTGTTCAAGAAGAAAAATTAGTGATAATGAAGGGGAAGGGAGATCAGATACCCTGTAGAGTCAGCTTCTTTGCACTAGTGGCTTGTCCAGCACAGACAGAGACTGCGTTCTGGCCAGATGGTTCCTGCTGCCCAGCTCAAGCTTAGATGGCCAGTCTTCCCATCAGTTCTGTGAGCAAACCAGTAACCTCTCAGCAACTTACCTTTATGCTGCAACCCAGAGCCCTGACATACTGTGAGCAATACATTTTTTAAAAAGTGCTTTTTACAAAAGTTATCTGAAAAAATGATAGTCTTTAGTTCAAAATTGTATGCCTCTCATGGTTCGCTTTTCTGATGACTCGCAGTAATCATTAATATCAGTTATGAGCATTCACTCTCCTGTACCTATCTTTCTAGCCTTACCTAGTTTGCAGCTGGAGTGAATGCATTGCCTCCCCCACATCAAACCTTCCCCTGCCTTTACCTCTGTCTAGAATGTACTTTATATCTACAATTTATCCAAATCCAAACCAATAATTCCTAGCTCTGTTGTCAGTACCACCATGAAGCTGAAAATACCCTTTGCCTTCTCTGAGCTCCTGAGTACCACCATCTCTTAGGTGGCACTTAATACTTTTCTGTTTGAGCTATGGTTATCTTTGTATGTCTTGTTGTCACTGAGCCCCTATGACAGTAAAGACTATGCATGCCATAGAAATTCTCTGTTCCACAGTGCTTAATCTTAAACAAAGTAGGAGCTTTAAAATGTTAGATGAATGAATTTGTAAATCAAATTCACAAGCACCTTCTTGGCTTTTAAGATCTTTAGGTTTAATAGCCCCTCCAGTACATGCTGCTGGGCCCCTTTTCCCCCTTAGTGGGTCAGCTNACAGTGCTTAATCTTAAACAAAGTAGGAGCTTTAAAATGTTAGATGAATGAATTTGTAAATCAAATTCACAAGCACCTTCTTGGCTTTTAAGATCTTTAGGTTTAATAGCCCCTCCAGTACATGCTGCTGGGCCCCTTTTCCCTCTTAGTGGGTTAGCTGTCCCTTTTTGCAGCTGTCAGCATGCAGCCACCTCTGGTCCTCATTCTAGAATTTTTTGTGCCTGTCTTCATTTAGTTAGAAAACTAGAAAAACTTGAATTTTGTTTGTTTGAAACAAAAGACTGTTTTGAGGGCTTCAGGGACTTTCCTATGAGGAAATCTTTCATATATGTATAGGCTTTGATCTTTGTTTTGGATTTCTAAGATTTCTTCTTTCTGACTTCTGGCTGATTTTAGGGATAGTTGTGATTCTCAGGAAAATGACTTGTTGGGTAATATGGTGTTATATTTCATCTATATACAAAATTCCAGTGGTTAAAATGCCTTACGTCCAATGCAGTGGACACAGGTTTGATCCCTGGTCAGGGAAGTNATATTTACATACATGTTTGAAAAGCTATGCTTGGATCTACTCAGTTTTTCAGTGTAAACATAGTCTATTGACTTCTGGTTAGAGATAAGAATTTGTCTTTTTATGAGTCTGTTGATTTCTCCTTATAATTTCTCCTACTAGTTTTGCCCTGTGCATTTCAGTGCTCACTCCCTATTCCTCCATCCCCCACTATACTTAGAATTTTCATTAGATCAGCAGTTCTCAAAGTATAATCCAAGGACCAATAGGGGCCCCTGCGAGTTTTTCAAGGAGTCTGTGAGGTTAAAACTATTTTCATAATGATACAAAAACTTACTTTTTTCACTGTCATTCTTTCATGAGTATACACTTGTGTGTGATATTGCAAAAGCCTGATTGCAGAAGCAATATGAGAATCCAGCTGTCTTCAGTTAATGTAAAAATGTAAAACAGTGCCTCTCTCCTNGTTAAAACTATTTTCATAATGATACAAAAACTTACTTTTTTCACTGTCATTCTTTCATGAGTATACACTTGTGTGTGATATTGCAAAAGCCTGATTGCAGAAGCAATATGAGAATCCAGCTGTCTTCAGTTAATGTAAAAATGTAAAACAGTGCCTCTCTCCTCATTATTATTTAATTTACTATGTATTTTATCTTTTAAAACTTTTTATTTGGTATTGGGGTATAGCTGATTAACAATATTGTGATAGTTTCAGGTGAACGGCGAAGGAACTCAGCCATACATATATTTGTATCCATTCTCCCCAAAGCCCCCCTCATCTAGGCTGCAATATAACATCTTTCCTGAGTGTACACTTGTGTGTGATATTGCAAAAGCCTGAATGCAAAAGCAAATATGAGAATCTAGCTGTCTTCTGTTAATGCAAAAATGTAAAACAATTCCTCTCTTTTTTTTTTTTTGGTGGGAGATGCTATTTTTCATAAATTAGTATGTAATTGTATACTGTTATTTTTAAATTAATTTAGAAATACATGTTTTTAAGTGGCCTCAGTTTTTAAATTCCCTAGAGCTTTATTTCCTTATCATGGCCTATGGAATGGCTTAGTAAATGCCAGTTGGACTACCCTGGTGGTCCAGTGTTTGGGTCTCTGTGCTCCCAGTGGATTTGACCCCTAGTTGGGGATCTAGATCCTGAATGCTGCAACTAAGACCCAGGGCAGCAAAAAATATAAAAAGACAATGCTAGTTAAAGATGTCTGCGCTGTCTGTGCACGTGTGATACCAGCTCTTTGACTTTCTGTTATTTTTCTTCTCTCTTGTTTTCAGGTTGATCACCTGACACCCCACTGCATGTAGAGCAATGTATTACAAAGTCATCTGCACATGACACATGTGGATAGGGCCTCAAATTGTCAGAGGAATGATATAGTAGCAGCTGTCCAGAGTCTTTAGACCACCCCAACCTTTGCATCTGGATAGGCTGTAAATTGTGAGTCCCATTTTCCGAGGTAGAATCATAGTTACAGTGCACATAGGAGACCTAGGTTCCCTTGGTCATAGGTACCTGAATGGGGTCTGGATGCAGATGTGAGCAATATGGAATGATTTGAGCATTTAGAATTACTCTGGCCAGTCCAGGAGACATTTGATTAGTTAAAATTAAATAAAATTAAAAGCTCATTTCCTCAGTCACACTAGCTGCCAGAGACTAGTGGACAGCACAGCAGCTATGCTGGTGATTTCCATCACTGTAGAAAGTTTTATTGGATAGTGCTAGTCTAGAAGCTGCAGTGACAGCCACTTTTCTGAGCAGCTAATCCAGAGCAGGGTCCATGCAAAGTTCGAGTGGCAATAATGATTTCCATAATGTGGTTGGATGCTCTGCTTCATTCCAGTACTGCTCTCTCACCCTCCTGGAGATTTTGTGAGCTTCCTGGCATCCTTTAATCATAAATCCCCTTCTCCTTAAATCAGTTAAATGAACTTATTATATTCAGTTAAGAGCTCTGACTTATCCTGAAGTGCTTTTTGACACTCTAGATATTGGAAAGAACAGTTGAATAACCTAATTGGCCAGTTTTATGGCTAAAATTAGCTTTTATCATAGTGGATTTGATTTCTGTTGCTAATCTAAATGATCATAAATTGACTGATTACATGATATTGAGATAAGAGAATATTATCATTAAGGAGAAACTAGTTTGGAGTTATCTCTAAATGGTTAATTCAACACAGTTACTAATTTATAGAGAATAAGTGTTTCTCCAGGTTTTGATCATCTCTAATGTCATGATTTAGTTTCACAACTTCCAGAGCCCCTTAAGAAGATAGGAGCCCTGGGACTTCCCTAGTGGTCCAGTGGTTAAGATGCTGCCTTCCTATGCAGGGGTTGCAGGTTTGATCCTTGGTTGAGGAGCTAAGATTCATGAAACAGAAGCAGTATTGTAACAAATTCAATAAAGACTTTAAAAGTGGTTCACATCAAAAAAAAAAAAAGAGGAGGAGGAGGAAGTAAGGAATCCTGTATTGCCCTGACAGTAAGGCAGAGCAGAACATTATAGTTCTCTCCCTAAGGTGCTTTGAGAAGAGCCTGGAGTACTCAAGTTGATTTCAAGCACTGTTTGTTGGGGCATCTAGTGTAGGGCTGACAATCTCTAAGTGATACCAAGTTGTATGGACTGTTTACCTATTTTCCAACATTATTTAAATCTCTGGGTTTTTTCCCAGAGCATCTTTAGCCGTGTCAATAGTCTTTTCACATAGGTTTCTGAGCCCTGGGAATTTCCTCAGAACGGTACTTTTGAGACTACATTTTCCTTCCTACTTATGCCATTTCTAGAGAAAGGGGATTGAACATTAAGTGTTTGACATTTTAGTGAATGACCTTTTGTGGAAAAGAGTGGTGGTTTCTTCTTATACTCAAGGTAACTGACATTTCAAAAAATAAGGAGGCTGTTTTTCCTCAGATAGTCATATTTCTGCTGCTTGTTGAAAAGAAGGGCATTGTACAGAATATCATTATTCTTTCACACTGATAGGCTGTATCTAAATACCGCTTACTTGGGGAGTTAGTCTTTTATGTCCCCCTCATCTGTTAAGTCAGATTAATAAGGCGCACCTGGCAGGGTTGTTTTGAAAATTAGAGATAAAATAAGTGAAAAGTACTTAAGATGGCACTTCAGCAGTTACTACAGCATTGGTTCTGGTCTCCACATTAGGAGAGAAAGCAATAAGCTCAGTGTCTGGTGCTGCCTGCTCTCACCTAACAGGGCCCCAGTTGACATGGTCTCTTAGTTCTCAGAGTGACTCTGAGGCCAGTGCAGCTTCCTAAGACAACTCCCTGTTTCATTTCTTGTAATAAACTTGAACCAGAGTGTTTCTTCCCTGTTACTGCTATAAAATAATCACCTCCATGGAACTTGACACTTATTAGTATATGTGTTTACTTTCCAAGTCAGGGGGCTGTCAACTTGTGAGCAGTGATTGCTTTTTGTCTAATCTCCCCAAAGCCTTGGGCTGTTTGGTCCCTGATTGATTGAGTAGGGGTCCGGGCACGTGTGCTGCTGCTTACCGTTGTTGACCCTTCACTCAGCAATGAATATGGTCAACTCATGGCCACTGCTTTGAGGCATTTTACCATCTGCAACTTTCAAGGTACAGCAAAGGCCTGTGGCTTAATACCCTCATGGCACTGTAGACCCTTGGTTTTGATGGATTTAGAGTTTTTCATTTTTGTTACTTCCCAAGGATCTTAAGGTGTGTGTTCTCTGGTTACTTGTCATTTCTCTCAGTCAAGACTTGGCCTGTTCTGTGGTACTGGGCCACTAGAGCAAGTGGGCAAGCGTGGTATGCAACTTGGCATCCATGTTGCCTTCTGCTTGCAGTAATCCTTGCAAAGTGCCATAACAGTATCTGTGAATTTGGAGATGTTCAAAGATCTCAGGGTGTGTGCCTTTAGAATGTGAAGGATCTACCATGTTTTTTAAAATTTCATTTTATATTGGGAATTCCTGGGTGGCCCAGTAGTCAGGACTCCACACTTTTGCTCCCAGGGGCCCAGGTTCAATCCTTGGTTGGCCAAAAAAAAAAAAAAAAGAATGCATTTTATAAAAGTTAGTGTGTGTGTATTTATATTTATATTTTAAAAGGCACTTAGTTCTATAAGGTTTAGAGCTAAAAATAGCAGCCTTCCATCCCTTCCTTTTCCCTCCAAACTCCCCCTCCTCAAAGGCACCCACTTGCACTTGCCTTAGTTTGTGTTTCCACTACCGACTCACGTATTTCCAAACAACATTCTTATATTACTGTTTCTTGAGGTAGTGTTTCAGATGGTATTTCTTGACTAACAGGGAAGGTGGCCATTTAACTTTCTTTCCTCTGCCCTGCCCCACCATGCACACCGGCCTTCTCTCATCTTCCAGTCTCTCAAACGTGGCTCTGTGTTCACATCATTAGGACTCTGTAAACAGACTACACAGGATATTGCAACTAAACACCCATTAAGTTTTTAAACTGTCCCATTTAAAATTCTTGTTTTATATGATGTCTTCACATTTTTACAGAGCTGTTAACTTGTTAGCATCCTCAGCCATGTCATGTGGTCTGCCTACTCCCTTTTCCCTTGCGGGGGACTCTGGTCTCTCAGCTTCCAGCTCCAGTCTGCTCCCCTGCCCTGCTGCCTAGCTGTCACCTTGGGCTTCAGCATCATCTTTAAAAATTCTCTTTGCCTGTTTTCTAGGATGGGTCTCAACTTTCTGTATTGTCTTCCTTTTCTTGGTTTATTCCCAGCTTCCTTAAGCACAACCTTTAATAGCTTCCAGAGAAAAGGTATGTGGGATGTAAACTTTTGGGTTCCTGTTTGTCTGAATACTATCGTCATAATTGATTGATAGTTTGACTGGGTATGGTCTAAGTTGGAAATCATTTTCTTGGAGAATTTTAATGGAACTATCAGCTTTTACCTTCCAATATTGCTTTTGAAAAGTCGAATGCCAGTTTTATTCCTGATTCTTTGTTAACTCCCTCACTCCAGACTTTCCAGATCTTTATCCTAAGTGTTTTAAAATGTTACTGTGATGCACCAAACGTGGGAATTTGTCCATTGTACTCATATTGCCGAGTACCTGGTGGAACTTTCTAGTTTGAATAAGTAACTTCTTCAGTTCATTTTTATTTCTCCTTTGCCTTGTCTGCCACATTTTTCCAGGCCTTCTAGTAACAACAACAACAAAATTTTTTTGCAGCTTTAAATTTCTAATAATTTTGTTTCTGGAGTATCTCTTAAAAAAAAAATTAAAAACAGGGGCTTCCCTGGTGGTCCAATGGCTAGGACTCCATATTCCCAGTGCAGAGGGGCCGATTTGATCCCTGGTCAGGAAACTAGATCCCACATGCCACAATTAAAGATCCCACAACTAAGACCCAGCACAGCTCAATAAATGTTTTTTAAAAAATTAAACACTTTCTCTTCTTGTTTTGTGGATGTGGTATCTTAGCTCTCTGAGGATGTTGATTATAGGTGCTTTTCTTTCTTAGTTCTGTTTCTTCCAGATATATTTCTGTTTGTTTAGAACTTTGTTTTTCGTGTTAGAAGTTCCCCCCATCCAGTTTGTGGTGTTCCTGAGTAACTGGAAACTGAGTTAATAGGCCTTGAGGACTGGAGGCTTCACCGTGGGGAAGTTTGATGAGGTCCCAAGCATCTTGGAGGCACTTCCGGGGCATATGAACCCAGCTGCTAGTCTTCTGTTGGTGGGGGGGGGGGGTGCAGGGAAGTGTCTTGCCTTCTGAGGCCGACTTTAACTTCATGCCCACTTGTGGATGTAGCAGCTCGTCCCAGCCTCGCAAGCACATGTTGTCTTGAGTACAGTTTCTCTGGTTCAGCCACACAAGCCCAGCAGGGGTCTGCAGCTTCTTCCCAGGGGCTTTCTACACCCCCTGGCAGAGGCAGGGGCCTCTTCACCCTTTCCACCTTAGCACTTCCAGTACTCTATTGTATTTGAACGTTGGGATCCGATCTGTTTTGTTGATCATTTTATCTCTAGTACCAGGCACACTAGATGCTCTGTTTGCATGTGTTTGTATTCTGGAGTTTAACCGCTAGATTCTGCTTCACCCTTTCCCAGAAGACCAGAGGGTCCTTCTTTGGAGAGGATGAAACAGGGTTTTAAACTTTGTGGCTCCTTCAGCTTCTACAGAGTCTGTGGGCAGAGGGCACAGAGCCGCACCTCTTTGGGTATATTGACCCTGTTTTCTAACCACACAATGAGTGTGTGTCCTGAGCACTGATCGGGGACACAGACTTTGAATCAGCAGACACATAGTTCCTGGGAAGTATAGCAATTTCTTAGGAGAGGATAAACAAATTCTTCTTTCTCATGAGTCCAGGAGATGAAGATGTCCAGATATTTGATTCCAAACTGAGCTTTGGAAATTTTTCTACTTAGTGATGTGATCTCTTTTTTCCCCTTTTTTAACGTTTATGAAAATTTTCCAATGTACGAAAAATAAACTTTGAAACAAATGCCAGACATCATGTCATTTCATCTGTAAATATTCTAGTATTTTCTCTTTAAAAACTATTCCTTTGGGGGGAAAAATCAGAATGCCATTATCACACGTAAGGGGTAAAAAAACCCGTAGTAATTCCGTAGTATTATCAAAGATATATGTGATGTTCTAAGCAGTCTGTTTGGTTTTATTTTTGCCTTTAAAAATATATATATATATATTTATTTATTTGGCTGCACTGGGTCTTAGTTGTGGCATGTGGGATCTAGTTCCCTGACCTGAGAGTGAACCCAGGCCCCGTGTATTGGGAGCACGGACCACCTGGACCACCAAGGAAGCCCCAGATTGGTATTATAGAAGGCCTAAAGTTCAAAATGTAGTCTGAAATGGTGGTTTTAGAGCTTCCTCATCTCCTGTTCCCCCCCCTTTTTTTTTGAAGTTTAATTGAGTTTTACTGTGGTATAATGCACAGACCATAACATTCCCCATTTTAAGTGTACAGATCAAGTATTTTTAGAAAATTTGATGCGTAATCATCATATTAGAACATTTCCATCATGTCGCTGAAAGTCCCTTATTGCAGTCCTGCCTTGAGCCCAGCCCCAAAGAGCCATTAATCTATTCTCTATCTCTATAGGTTTATCTTTTCTGTACCCCAAGTGTGGAACCTTCGGTTTTTTTTTTTTTTTTTTTTTATTGAGTAGACTTCTAGCCAGTCCTTTTGTCTTGGCATCATCTTTGCTCCACTTCATCTGGCACCGTGGTAGCCAGTTCTGAGCCTATGGGTGGATGGGGACTTATATATAAGTCAGATTGTTTTAACCACTGCCAGTTTTAATGGTTGTTGTTTAGTCTCTAAGTCATGTCCGACTCTTTTGTGACTCCAAGGACTGTAACTTAGGTTTCAGTTTTCTGGATGTGCTAAGTCAGCACACATTTGTTTACCTGCTCACCAGTTTCCAAAATGTGATTAATACCTCTTTCCCATTCTTTTTTTCCTTGTGGGTTTTTACCTTTAAAACAACAACAAACCAAGAAACATTGGTGTCTTTTTAATGGGGTTTCGGGAGTATGTATGGGGTAGAGAGGGTAAATGCATGTGTGCAGTTTACTACCATCTGGAATTGGACATCTTCCCGCTAATGTCGATTTGCACTTTTCAGTGCAACTTTTAAGGTTGCTAAAAGTCTCAGTTTAGAGTTTCTTGGAGTGTGGTGTTCTCAGGAATGCAGAACTCTTGACTTCTCAGGTATAGATGTTGCGTAACCCACGTGTTGGTCTTTTCTAACAGTGGCCCCAAGTGTTAAAAGTGGGTTAAGAGTGAAAGGAAGCCTGTAAGCAGCCAGTTGCTGATCTGCGCGTGTCCATCTAGATTTCCAAGGCTCTTAGCTCTCAGCATTTGTTCCTTACTGGACAGGTGTTTAGTCTTTGTGCCCCCAGCAGGAACACCACAAGCTTTGAAAGGTCCATGCTTGGCCATTCGTGCCTCTCTGCTCGGTGCCCCCTCTGTGCTCTGACTTTGATTTAAGCTGTTCTGCATGTTAATTCTTTCTTTCTTTGTACTGTAGGATCATGGATTTTCCTGGTCACTTTGAACAGATTTTCCAGCAGCTGAACTATCAGAGACTTCACGGCCAGCTCTGTGACTGTGTCATTGTAGTGGGGAACAGACATTTCAAAGCCCACCGCTCGGTACTAGCAGCGTGCAGCACGCATTTCCGAGCCCTGTTCTCAGTGGCAGAGGGAGATCAGACCATGAACATGATCCAGCTGGATAGCGAAGTGGTGACAGCAGAGGCCTTCGCCGCACTGATTGACATGATGTACACCTCCACGCTCATGCTGGGGGAGAGCAATGTCATGGATGTCTTGTTGGCAGCCTCTCACCTGCACCTGAACTCTGTTGTTAAGGCATGTAAACATTACCTGACGACACGGACGCTGCCCATGTCTCCCCCCAGCGAGCGTGTTCAGGAGCAGAGCGCCCGCATGCAGCGCTCCTTTATGCTGCAGCAGCTGGGACTGAGCATTGTGAGCTCCGCCCTCAGTTCCAGCCAGAGCGGCGAGGAGCAGCCAGCCCCCATGAGCTCCTCGATGCGCGGTAACCTGGACCAGCGGACGCCCTTCCCCATGCGCCGCCTGCACAAGCGCAAGCAGTCTGCAGAGGAGCGGGCCAGACAGCGCCTCCGACCCACCCTGGACGAGTCTGCCATCTCCGACGTGACACCAGAGAACGGGCCGGGGGTTCATTCCCGGGAGGAGTTCTTTTCTCCAGATTCTCTGAAAATTGTGGACAACCCTAAGGCTGATGGGATGGCCGACAACCCAGACGACAGCACCATCATGTTTGACCAGTCCTTCGGCGCTCAAGAAGATGCCCAGGTGCCCAGCCAGTCTGACAACAGCGCCAGCAACATGGCCCAGCTCTCCATGGCCTCCCGTGCCACTCAGGTTGAGACTAGTTTTGAGCAGGAAACCACAGCTGAGAAGAGTGCTTTTCAGTGTGAAAACCCAGAGGTGGGCCTTGGTGAGAAGGAGCACATGAGAGTGGTGGTAAAATCTGAGCCCCTGAGCTCTCCTGAGCCTCAGGACGAAGTGAGTGACGTGACCTCCCAAGCGGAAGGCAGCGAGTCGGTGGAGGTGGAGGGGGTGGTGGTCAGTGCCGAGAAGATAGACCTCAGCCCAGAGAGCAGCGACCGGAGTTTTTCAGATCCCCAGTCTAGCACTGACCGGGTAGGGGACATCCACATTTTGGAAGTCACCAATAACCTTGAACATAAATCCACCTTTAGTATTTCAAATTTTCTTAACAAGAGCAGAGGAAGTAACTTTAGTACCAATCAGAACAATGATGATAATCTCCCAAACACAACCAGTGACTGCAGGCTGGACGGGGAGGCCCCTTATTTGTTGAGTCCGGAGGCTGGGCCTGCGAGTGGGCCCTCCTCGGCCCCTGGTGCTCATGTGGAGAACCCATTCAGCGAGCCCGCGGACTCCCACTTTGTCAGGCCCATGCAGGATGTGATGGGCCTACCGTGTGTGCAGACCTCAGGCTACCAAGGAGGAGAACAGTTTGGGATGGATTTTTCCAGGTCCAGTTTGGGATTGCACTCCTCTTTTTCCAGGGTAATGATGGGTTCCCCTCGAGGAGGAGCCAGTAACTTTCCATACTACCGCCGCATAGCTCCCAAAATGCCAGTGGTAACTTCTGTCAGGAGCTCGCAGATCCCAGAGAATTCTGCCAGTTCCCAGCTAATGATGAATGCAGCCACGTCCTCATTTGAAAACGGCCACCCTTCGCAGCCTGGCCCCCCACAGCTGACGAGGGCATCTGCTGATGTCTTGTCAAAGTGCAAGAAGGCCTTATCGGAGCACAATGTCTTGGTTGTAGAGGGGGCTCGCAAGTACGCCTGCAAAATCTGCTGCAAGACTTTCTTGACCTTGACAGATTGCAAGAAGCACATCCGTGTTCACACAGGTGAAAAACCCTATGCCTGCCTGAAGTGCGGCAAGAGGTTCAGTCAGTCCAGCCACCTGTACAAACACTCGAAGACCACCTGCCTGCGCTGGCAGAGCAGCAACCTCCCCAGCACTTTGCTCTAGCCTGACCTCGAGATAACGCCGATGCCCGTTGTAGGACCGGAACTAAAATCTCTGGTTGGTTGGTGGTTAATGCCATGGGGTTTAAGACCTCAGGCTGTGAGTGGCTCATGCAGATTTCGAAGACTAATAAGCGGAGAGTTCATAGGTGTCGTGTTTGTGCTGCCGCGTTTCTGAGTGCAGCGCACACATTCAGAGAAGGGATCCAGTCCCTGAAACCATGTTCTTCCTTAGGGTTGAGTAATGCAGTCGAAAAGTAGTCTGTAATTGATGTTAGAAGTGGCACATTGAAAAATTAAACATTGAAGTGCAAAAACATTTTTTAGCAATTTTTGTAAAACTGAAGCATTTAATTAAATTTCCTATATACCTTCTGATGAGAATATTATATACTTGTATACAGTGATGCAAAACGCACTTACGTGTAACCAGTGGCAACTTTGTGCCTGTCTAAAAGGAACACCCTTGAGGACACGCCTGCCTGCCAGAAATGCTTTAAAGTTCATCATGAGCTGGCTTTAGGCTTCAGAAAGTACTGTATTTTTTTTTTGTCTGATTTGCAGTCACAGATGCTGCACTTTGATGGTGCTGACACTGGGTCCAGAGCGAGCATTCTCTGGACTAACAGGTGTGTATATACTTTTGAAAACATCATCGTTAGATAGATGTTTTAACAATTTTCCCCAGTTTTAAGGACAGAGTTGTAAAAGGAGTATGTACTTATGAATAGGGAGCGACAAGTAAGGTGTTGTTTCTGTATGTGCTGTTTTAGCGGTATTTTAACCAACTTGTATTACACATGTTACAGTTTGGAAGTCAGAAGAGCTAGTGTTCGTCTTTGTTCTGATGATGTGGAGTCCTGTTTAGTGGGATCCTTTACGGCGCATCTACCCTTTGTTCTGTGCAGATTTCGGGGGCCGGTCCAGCCTGACACATCTCACCCAAGGACAAGCCCGTTTTCTGCTTCGCTTCTTCACACTTTCATGCCACTTACAGCATCTTTCCTGGGCCTAGATTACTGTTTTCAGGTAAAAAGTGAAGTCAACCCCCCTCCATTGTGGGCTTTATTACTGTTCTGTTCTATGGTTTTAAAGTAGACCCTGAGCTTCTGTTGTTGCCCCAACCCAATACTGAAGGTTTAAAATCCAGACACAGCAGTGTTCGTGGGTAAATAATTTCCCATCTCTATAAGAGGATTGGGCAGCCCAGAGCATAGAAGCCACCAGGGTAGCGTCTGAGACAGTCTGAGGAGACCTCTGGGTGACTGACCTGGCCTTCTCTGGGCTGCCCCTGTGGCCTTCCAACCCTTTGGGCAGCATCTGTTAGGCTGAGCCTTGGCTTGAGAGCTTCCAGGGGAACAGCACAGGTTAATGTGTCTCTGTAGAGCTTATGAAGTCAGTTTAATTCATACATGAACACGAGTTCATTTTTTTATACAGTTTGAGACACCCCAAACCACTGTGCATAACTGAGCAAAATCCTTCAGTGCTTGTGTTTAGAATCTAAAGTAGTCAGCATGTGTCTTCTCTTAATCTGGCACATGCAGTTACACGTCTGTCTGTGGATAAACTCATAATGCTCACTGTCAGATTTAGCATCTCCTATGAACTGATTCCCAGGGAGGAAAACCAAAAGGGAAGCCTCTGGTCTGGCTCCTGAAAGGGGAGGGGAGAGGAGGGGAGGCGAGTGGAGGCCGTGGGGTCACCTGCGAAGTTCGGTGTGTGTGGAAAATTGTTAGTAAGTCATGTTCTGACGATGTGATGAGGCCCTACATCCACCCCTCTGTGGAACCAGTGACTTGTGAGATCAACCCTGGGAGGCAGGTGGGTCAGTGTGGAGGAGGAGAGGCCCTGCCTGGCCTGGGAAGAGGAGTTGGCGGCACAGAACAGTGGTCGCCCTCCTCCCCTTCCACCTTGAGGAAGAGATGCCAGGAGGTGGTCCCCTACCTGAGCTCAGGCTTCAGTGGACTTGCCTCGGGGACTGACACAGTGGCTGCAGCCCCGCCTCTCCACTGCCCAGTGGAATCTGGAATCTCTCATCTACCTCTTAGTCAATCAGTTTCTATGTGTGAGAAGCAAGCCTGTGGGCCAGTGTCCTTGTACATGCTGTAGCACTTAAATGATTCAGAGGTTCCCTGGAAGACCAGTCCCAGGGTTCCTACAACTGGTAGTTTCTACCTGAATTTTAACTGGTATTGGGTACCTAGATTTCGATTGGTTAGCCTTAATTATAGCTTGGCATAATCATTTCTGGTGACCAAATCATAAAGTTCTATCAGGGCACCTGGGTCAGTGGTGCTATGCTGGTCAAAATTTGAGACGTTGAAATAAAAGCTTTGTCATATTAATGCCTCTAACTGATTATGTGTTCTTTCTCTTCACCTTAGGTTATTAAGGTTGAAACAAAGGAGTGAAGTAGTATTGCTTTTTCTGCTAACCCTGCTGTTACCATGTTACCAGTACTGTTTTAAACCAGGCATCTTAGAAAGCACTCTGATGCTGTCAGTAACAAGTATTGGTCGTTAGTCCCTTGCGCTTTCCCCCTCTGTGCTATGGATGGGGCTGAGGCGGTGTCCTCAGTCCACCGGCCCTCCTAGAGGGCCTGCCAAATTGTGTACTTCCTGCTGCTCCCTTCCTGCCTCCTAGGGGAGAAACCCCTCTTCAGTCTGGCTTGGCTGTGGGGGAAAAGCCAGAGCCGAGTGCCTTAAGCAGGCACAGGGCTCTGGCAGTGCTGGCATCAGGCCTGAGGAGTGAGGAGGTGCTTAGTAGAGGGCATCCACCTGGGAGTGGGAAGGGAGGAGGAGAGGGACACGAGGAACAAAGTGTGATGGTGCTGAGACTAAGTTTAAAATAAAAATAAAAGAAACCTACCTACCCTGATTATTCTTGAACAAAAAGTGAGTATTGTGACTTTACCTAGTTCACTTTGCCACATATATTTAATTTGCCTGATGGTCTAGGTAGCAGGTCCCATTGCTGTGGTCACCACTGGGTTGTGACTATCCTGTCCTCAGTGAGGGAAACTTGGAGGCCTTTTGGCTGAGGCTAAGGTGGCTTGGCATCTGGTCCCATCACTTCATGTCAAATAGATGGGGCAACAACGGAAACAGGGTCAGATTTTATTTTGGGGGGGCTCCAAAATCACTGCAGATCGTGACTGCAGCCATGAAATTAAGATGCTTATTCCTTGGAAGAAAAGTTATGACCAACCTAGATAGCATATTAAAAAAGAGATATTACTTTGCCAACAAAGGTCCGTCTAGTCAAGGCTATGGTTTTTCCTGTGGTCATGTATGGATGTGAGAGTTGGACTGAAGAAGGCTGAGCACCGAAGAATTGATGCTTTTGAACTGTGGTGTTGGAGAAGACTCTTGAGAGTCCCTTGGACTGCAAGGAGATCCAACCAGTCCATCCTAAAGGAGACCAGTCCTAGGTGTTCATTGGAAGGACTGATGCTGAGGCTGAAACTCCAATATTTTGGCCACCTCATGCAAAGAGTTAACTCATTGGACAAGACCCTGATGCCGGGAGGGATTGGGGGCAGGAGGAGAAGGGGACGACAGAGGATGAGATGGCTGGATGGCCTCATCGACTTGATGCACATGAGTTTAGGTGAACTCTGGGAGATGTAGACAGGGAGGCCTGGCGTGCTGTGATTCATGGGGTCGCAAAGAGTCGGACATGACTCAGTGATTGAACTGAACTGAAGGTGGCTCGGACAGGTTCTAGAAATTCAAATGCTCGGGGCTGGGGCTGGGGGTTTGGAAGCAGAACCTGGAGTCACTAGAGGCCCTGGCTTAGGAAACCCAAGCAGATGCTTTTGTCAGTTTCTCCCAGTTACATGCCCAGACATCTCCGAGAATTATTTAATAGAACTACACACTTGGGGCTTGGATGCTTCCAACCACAAAAGTGTAGCACATCTGTTAGTACCAGTCTTCCCTCCACAGAATGGGTACAGATCAGACTTTTTCCTCTGGCTCCCACCCTGTGGGTCCAGTCAAGCCAGGGCGCGTCTGACAGAAGCCCCAGGCCACTTGCTTTCTGGTCCACAGAGTCCCCGGGTGGCTACAGCTTGAGTTCACTGGGCATCGGCTCCCCTCGCAGGCCAGCCAGCAGGTTGTCAGCTGCCAAGACAGACATGATATTTCGGGTCCTGTGGGTGGCACTGCCAATGTGGGGCAGGATCACTGGAAAGGAGAGGAAGGACGGGAAATGAGAAGGGTGGTTCAAGAGCCTTACCTCGGGCTAGAGTTTGCCAGGAAAAAGAATAAAGAGAACCCCCTCACCCCGGGGCCACCAAACCCAGACTCAAGGGTGACAAATACGCATCCTGAGCATGAGTGTCAGGGCCAGAAGGGGTCCCCAGAGCCTCTCTAGACCCACCCTTCAGGTACCAGGCAGTGACAAGAGGTGACAGTTTACTAGCTCATCCACACCATGGGCCCCCCCCCGAAGGCCCCAGGCCTCTGAAATAACTTCTCCCGAAATAACAGATGAGAGGCCGGACAGCACAGTGCCCTCAGACCCCACTGCAGAGCAAGTGGGGTCAACGGTCCCCAGAGAGTGCCCTCTGAAAGCAGTCCCCAGGGCACTGCGCTGAGTGCCAGGCTTCAGGAATGGGAAATGGGACAGTTTCCCAGCTCTGGGCAACAGCCTGCCTGTCACAGCCAGGGCTCCCTTCACACAGGCACAGGGTGGGAACGGTAGTGCCTCCAAGGCCTGTGATAGCAGGAGCATTCAAGGGGGGAAGGCAGCTACAGGCTTTCTCTGGTTTTCCATTCCAGAGGGTGAGCAAAGGGCAGGACTGGCCCAGATGGCCCTAACAGTTATGTATTAGTCTGGAGACGGAAACCAAACCAGCTCCCTGAATAGAGAGAACATAATACACAGAACTGTCAACTCAGCATGGAATTGTTAACTGAGGAAGCTAAAGAGGAACTCTAAGCGGTTCTCACAGAGCTCTCGGGCTGAGTAGCAGCCGCGTGCGAGATGTTAAGATACACGTTGTCAGGCCCCACCTGAGACCTCCTGAGGCGGATGCCCATGGGAGCCCAGCACCATGCATTTGGTCAGTCCCTCCAGGTGACCGGTAGCATAAAAGTTGAGAACCACTGCACTAAGATATCACAGGGGTAGCAATGCCAAACCTCCCCTGGAGCTAGGGGATGGGGGAGAAGAGTGAAGTGAAGTGAAAGTCATTCAGTCGTGTCTGACTCTTTGTGACCCCATGGACTATACAGTCCATGGAATTCTCCAGGCCAGAATACTGGAGTGGGTACCCTTTAACTTCTCTGGGGGATCTTCCCAACCCAGGTCTCCAGCATTGCAGGAGGAGTTTTACTAGCTGAGCCAAAAGGGACGCCCAACAATACTGGAGTGGATAGCATATCCCTTTCTCCAGTGGATCTTCCCAGCCCAGGAATCAAACCGGGGTCTCCTGTATCACAGGGGGATTCTTTACCCACTGAGCTAGAGAGGATGGGGTGGTTAAAACTCAGCAGACTGAGGGAGGGCCTCTGGAGCTTGCCTCCTGCCTCTGATGGCTGTGGTGTGTGGCTCGGAGGGGCGCGGTGCCTAAGCCGAGTGTCTGGGAGAACTGCCACTTAGCTTCATCAGCCGCAGTGGGAAGAGCCACCGCCGGGAGAAGTGTTCCTGGTAAAGGGCGGTTCTTACCACAGTTCTTCAGGGTCAGGAGAGGGTGGTTAGTAGGCAGTGGTTCTGGGGTCGTCACATCCAGTCCGGCAGCTGCAATCTGACCGCTGGCCAGGGCCTGGTACAAGTCATCCTGGTCTACCACTTCTCCCCTGGGAATGACAGGGGGTGTCCTGAAGCACTAGTAATAACTAAGAAGGGATTGGAGTGGCTGGGAGGGAAGGTCTGCTCCCGTAACACGTTCAGTGGATTAGAGGCACCCTGTGGACAGTTTTGAGNTGGTACAAGTCATCCTGGTCTACCACTTCTCCCCTGGGAATGACAGGGGGTGTCCTGAAGCACTAGTAATAACTAAGAAGGGATTGGAGTGGCTGGGAGGGAAGGTCTGCTCCCGTAACACGTTCAGTGGATTAGAGGCACCCTGTGGACAGTTTTGAGGACCCAAGACGACCTGGGGTTTGGGTCTGTCTTTCCAGAAGTGTGTGAGTTCAAACTCTGACTCACACAGATAAACCCAGGCTCAGGGCCATGAAGGCTGGCCTCTAACAGGCTGTAAAGACTGTCAAGTCCAACCGTTTGTGGTTAGAGGAACAAAGTTACCTAATTTGCTGCCATGGTGCCTTCACTTCCTGAGCAAGGTCAAGGTACCACTGGGAGCCAGACCAGGCCCTGCTCTGAGCAGCTGGGATGTGCTCTGGGGCCCTTACTGTCCTGAGTTGAGCGGTTGGTTGGTTTATGGAGGGCAGTAGACTCAGCCTAAGTCTCATCGACAGTCCATGGCGATCACAACAGCAGGGGCAGCCCCTCTCCAGGCTCGCCCAGTGACCCAGGATACCTGCTGATGTTGACGAACACAGCTGTTTTCTTCATCCACTGGAAGAAGTCCTTGTTGCAGAGCCCCCTGGTCGCCGGTGTTAAGGAGCAGGCCACAACGATGAAATCGGACTCGGCAGCCAGCTCAGGGGTGGACACTAGGGGAGCGCAGGGCTCCGTCAGGTGCTGTGTCCCGGGTTAAGGACAGCAAGAGGGTGGGAGACCTGACCCCTCCCGCCCCCCTCCCATAACAGAAACTCTCAAGATGCTTCCTTAAGGCGGTGCCCCACCTGGACAGCTCTGATAGCTGCACAGTTGATGGCCACTCACGGGATCCTGGTGTGCTACATCCTTCAGTCAGCCCCCTGCTCTAAAGGTGGGGAAACTGAGGCCAGAGAGGAGCAGAAGCTTATTTAGGGTCACACAGCGGGGATCTAGGCCACACTGCTTTCATCTCTTTCAAGGCCAAATGTGCCAACAGGGTGGAGTGGCTGAAATCCAGCTTGCCTTCTGCTCACCAAGATACGCACCTGCCAGGGGACTGGATTCACCCAGAGGCAAGGCTGAGGGTCAGCGCTCACCAGTTTATTACCGAAACTGAGTGAAAGTTCCCAGCACTTCCTTATGTGTATCATCCTTACATGTGTGATTCATTACACCTTATCACCATTCCTCCTGCTGTGTGTACACAGACAACAGTGAGAAGGGACCTTGCAGGACAGGAGACCCGAGTCTCTCTGATACTGAGGGGACTCAGTGTCGCCTGGCTGAGTCCCTGCACTGCCCGAATAGGCCTCTGCATGCAGGGCAGGGAAGTCAGATAACGCCTAGGGGACATCACAGGCCTGTGGAGCTCCTGCATTCTGCCCCAAAGTGCTACCATTAGGCCAAACACGGAGAACCACCTGGCCAAGCAGAAGGGGCACCTGCGGAAATCCAGGTTTTACTTACCAAACTCTGCCTGGAATTCCGCTGCTTCCTGAGGCCTGGGCTGGCGCCCTGTGTATAGAAATCTCTGGACACCGAATGGTTTCAGACGCCGAGCTATGGCCTGGCCTGGTGGCAAGGAGTCAAGAGTCAGCGCTTGTTCCCAAGCCCTTGGAGGGCGAGGGCTGGAACAGCGCCCAGCAGCTCCAGGGAGAGGGAGCCCCTGGGGGAAGGGCTGGGGGGCAAAGTCCTTTCCTACATTAACTAATCCTGCCACAGTGCACCCAGCCCCCACCACCCAACACTGCCCTCAGCTCAGGGGTCCATCCTTCAGAGACCACAGCTCCTGTGTGGCCGGGACTGGCCTGGGCTGTCCTCACGTGGTTCTGGCCAACAGCTGGGTTTTCTGACTCAGAACATGCCCCAAAGCTGCTGGGTTCCTCCAAGCAACTCTCTAGTGTGGGAGGCAGGGCTGCCAGCTAGCCAGACAAGTTATGCCCACTTCCTACCCTCACCCTCGCCTCTCCTCCAGGCATGATGCCAGACTTCTCCAGTGCTGGGGCCACTGGAAGAAAAATAGCTCTGCCCTGCCTCAGAATCACAGGTAAGCTCTGTCCACTGGACCCTCTGGTTTCTGTGTTAAGGCTTCAGGAGTCAAATGCCTTCTAGAAACCAGGCCTCGGGGAGCAGGATTCCCCAACCCCTCAGCCATCACTGCTTCATCTGCTCTGTACGGAGCTATAATCATAAAGAACCCTGGCTCTTACAACTCACATCTATCACCTAGTGACTTCTTAAGGAACTCATTTATGTTTTGGCCTATCTTTTACAATGCTATGTCTTCTCGCTGGAGATATCCCTACTGCACACAGGTATGGTGACCCTTCCCAAAGAAGGACTGTCAACATCCAGACACAGGGTGCTGGAGATTCTAACCAAGACATGTGAGCCAGGAAGCCGAACGGGTAGACGGAGCCTCACCTATGCGCCCCAGGCCAACGATGCCGACGGTGCTCTGCGAGAGGCCGTGGCCACACATCCACAGGGGTTTCCATGAGGTCCAGCCACCGCTGCAGGGAGGGAGGAGGGGCGGGTGAGAGGCCCTGGCTTTGGGCAAAGATGAGGGCTGCTGCACAGACCCCACACTCCCAGGGAAGGGCTGTGGTCCAAGGGACAGGCCCCACCCTTCAGTTAAGGATGGAGGGGACCACAAGTTAGACCTACAGCCACTTGGCACTGTGGATAAGCAGTGGGAATGACTCTTCTTTTAAAGCAATTGGGGACACAATCTGAGGGCTGGAAAGCTTCTGAGAGGTTCTCCTCCCTTTCTGCAGACAGGGAAGCTGAGATCAGAAAGGGTGACGTATGACGTCACACAGCCAGGGCAGAGCAGCAGGTTCCAAAACCAATGTTCTCAGTGCTCCAGGGGAAACGCAGGCCCATCCCTGCTGCCCTGGACCGACGGGGGAACGCAGCCTATCTTGAGTCACCTCCGATGAAGGGGCCAACTCCCTGGACAGGAGGGAGTCGACTCCGTCCCACGCAGCCTTGCCCTTGCCACACCCCTGCCACGAAGCCCCTCTCCCGGTCCACATTCTCTGAGCACCTGCATCCGCACGCCTCCTGGGCTCTGCTCGGGTCAGTCCCCCCCACCTTGAGTGCTTTCCCCGATTCGGGATGTACAGCCCCCATCTCAATCTGAAACTCCCAGGTCAAATTTCCTTAGTTTTCAGATTTTAAAAAGGGGGTAAAGTATATATGCTGTATTCTACGTAACACACTCGACAACATCTGGGGTGGCACCTGTATCAAACACGTCGGTGTATCTGCAGCAACATGAAACAACCTTCGGTCTTCAGAGCCTCTGGATCCACACAATGGTGGACAGGGACCTTTGAGGAGGCCCACCAGCTACTCAGCTACTTCTGCAAAGCCTTCCCTGGTCCACACTGCACCCCACAATTTCCCTTCATGCCCCGTTTGTTTTGGCTCTGCTGTGCACTGTAGTATCTTGCCTGAGTCTGTCTCCCTCATTAGCTGGGGATCACCTCTGGGCCAGGGGCAGCACTTGGCCAGTGCGCAAGTGCTGAGCAGAGCCAACTTCTCCGCTGGGCGTTCACTCACTTCTTCACCTCTGCGATTGCCTCCGGCAACCGGCGACAAGTGGTAAGCAGCAGGGAGACGGCGAGCTCGGCTGTGGCATCTGTCAGGACACCTGGAGTGTAGCCCACGCGGATCCCACTATGAACCAAAGAGCTGGTGGTAACAATGGCTTCAAGCACCTTCCCAATTTCTACTGCTGGGACACTGCTGTGATGCGGCTTTGCTCCTTCTGCGCTGCCTGTTGGGAAGCTCAGAACTGTAAGTGGGCCCCCAGGAATGGCCAGCCCTCAATCCCTTCTTGACCATCTCCTGATTTGAGAAGGATATAAGATGGAAGATCAGGCTCCAATGTGTGGAGCTCCAGTAACTATGATTACTTAATCTTTCTGATTTTCCTCATCTAAAGTGGGAAATAATAATTCTTGCCTTTTCTATTTGAAGGAGTTGATGTGAGGGTCAAAAAGAAAAAAGAAAATGAATGAGAAAGGATATTACCTGGACATTGTTACCCACTGTTTCTGACTGCTCGGACTTATCTTAACTGACCTGTGCACACGTGGGCAGATTTTATCATTGGCTACCTTACATTTTCACCAAATGGTCAAGGGATATGAAGAAAAAACAAATAAATACTCAGCTCCTCTTTTTCCCTCTCTGGTAGTCACCCTTTACTCTAGAGCCCAAGTTGCACTTACCGCTTCTTGATTTCATCCAGAGCCAAGTGGTCAACACCGACAGACATTGTGCTAATGACTTTGAGATTAGCTCCTATTGGGCAGAAAAAGCATTATTTTTATCTTTCTTCAAGGGATTCAAGGCCTTCCCACACATATAGACGGGTCTGGAAAAGGGAGGGCCCTGCTAAAGGTCATAAACCAAGGCTGAACAGAGCTGGAAAAGGGCCCAGGGCCCTAGCTCTCCTCAACACCATGGTCTTTGCCCTCTTAAGGCCTCCCTCCGGGGACTCACAGCCAGCAAAGAGGGGCAAAGTGTGTGCCACATGGAGCTGTGGTCTAGCACCACAGTGAATGCCCTCAGAGCTCGCTGAAGTCACTAAAGACCTGCTTGGGAAGCAACAGCAGCAGGCCAAGACACCCCGGGAGCCCTCCCCAGCCTGCGCAGTGCACACACCTGCAGCGTCCAGGAGCTCCTTGTCTATGCGGTCGGAGAGGAGGCAGAGTAGGCCATGGGCCCCAGCCATTCTCTGTTCCAGGTCCTCTCTGGGGATGGGCTCATCAGAATCCCACTGCTCCACCTCACAGCTGAAGACAAAGGGAAGACCACTCAGAAGTGGGCAAGCCCCACAGGTGCCCACAGGCCCCCAAAGCTCCCCGGCCACATCCACAGACCCTGTCAGAGGGGAAAACATTGTTTTCCGCTTGCTCTGGCCTCAAGCTGCCTGGGGCTGGCTGAGGGGAGTCAAGGTTAGGTGTGGGCGGCCTCAGAATTGTCCTGAGAGGGTGGCTGAAGGGTGAAGGCTGTCACAGAGCAGAGCTCTCCAACAAGGACTGAAAAGGGCCTAAGCTGAAAGGAGAAAGTCACGGGGACCATTCTCAGCTCAATACAAGAAGAGCTTTCTTTACCCCAACAGGAGGCCTCACAGGCAGGGAGCTCCCGGCCAGGCTGCCTACTGGGAAGGCCAGGTGGGGGGTCCTGGCAGCAGCCAGGCTTGGATCCCTTGTCCAGTTGTGCATCTTCTCCTGTGAGTCCGTGAAAGGAGTAACCCTTGTTCTTCACTTTGTACATGTCCTGTGCTCTGCTTAGTCACTCAACCGTGTCCAACTCTTTGCGACCCCAGGGACTGTAGACCAGGCTCTTCTGTCCATGGGGATTCTCCACACAAGAATACTGGAGTGGGCTGCCATACCCTCCTCCAGGGGATCTTCCCAACCCAGAGATCGAACCCAGGTCTCACGCATTGCAGGTGGATTCTTTACCATCTGAGCCATGGACAAGACCAAAGCAGTTCAACAGGGAGGAGTTTCGGGAGCGCTTCCAGAGTGGCTGGTGGGCCCCACGCATGTTTCCCAGCAGTGCTGCCCAACCTCCGGCCCATGACATTTCATTCAGTGCAGCCAAAACGCATTGAAAATCTACATGCGCAAGACACAGAGCTGCTGGCACTTTCCAGAACCCCACGCCCAGGCACCGGCCACCTCCTCGCAGCCTCATTTCCTAGACAGCGGCCCGGCGCTGCAGCAGTGTGAGCGCGGCTACTACTGCTCTTGTCTTTGCCTTCCCCCTCCCCCTCAATGCCTGGCACACAGCAAGTCTTCAGCACAAGTTTGCTTCCAGGCAACAAAAGAAACAAATTTCCTTTTCCCCTAGCACTTGTTTCCAAGGCTGGGTCCACCTCCTCGCCTGACATGGGAAGTGAAAACCTGCATACTGCAGTGCTCAGACTGCCGCAGAGCAGATTTCTAATCCCAGCTGTGCCACCTATAGAGCTTGGTGAAGGTACTTGACCTCTCCCAGTTTCTCTGTAAAGTGGGAATCACAGCACTGATTTCACAGCGTTGAAGAATTAAGAGTTTACTTATAAAAGCATCTGGCAAGGTGCAGAGTTCAGTTTAAGAAAGTGCTACCTGAAGCCCCCTGCTAACCGGCCAAAGGGACCAGACCAGTGACTGCCAAGGCCCCTGACCCGTCCAAGCGACCTCAGAGGTCTCTCAGACCTTGTGACATGGGCAGTCTCCCCTCTTCCCACGACTGCGGAAGGCTCCAGCCTTCACCCCACCCCCACTACAAGCGCCACGGGAACTCCAGGTCCCAGCCGCACAGCAACGGGCCTGGAGAAAGCTTGGCCCCTGAGGACTTTCTCTAAGGTTCCCCAAACTCCAAGATCTTTCCAGCCATGCATCGGGAGGCCCAACGCAGGATCCCAGTTCTCTCTGGCCCTACGGACCACCGTGTCCGCCCCACCAAAAAGAAGTGAGTGGCAGGAGGCCGCCCTCCAGCCCGCCCGGAGACGCTGAGTCACCCCACGTGCAGGCTGCCCGAGGTCTAGGAGCGGTGCCCTCGGCTCTGCAACCCCTTCCCCCGACGCCACCCGCGGAACGCGCGCCCGGAGGGAGAGGACTCGGCGCACGGAGAGGTCCGGGGGCGCCAGGCTCTTACTCTGCGGCCCGGGCGAGCGCGGCGCTGCCCTCCGGGGGAATCCTGCGTGTGATGAACACCTTCATGAGTCTCACTGGCCTCATTGACCCCCAGCCGCCGGATATTGGGCCCAGACCCGGCGGAACGGAAAGGGGGCGGGGCCTCTGGAGGGGCGGAGCCGGAGCAGGAGGGGCGAGGGTGTGGATTGGCTCCGGAGCGGGAGGCTACTCGGGCTCCGAGTGTGCGCCTTGTGCATTTCTGTGTTTGTGTGATCAAGCCTTAATGAAACAGACTGGCTCTGGAGCTGGTGGCAGGTTCCTTCCCTTGGCTCCCAGGGCCTAACTCTGAGTACTCACTGCCTCAGAGCCTCCGGTCGGTCTTACGGGTTGGGATAAAGAGGCAGCCACGGGAGAGTCCTGTGTGAACGTCCGGGGGTGCCTGTAAAGGTGCCTACAGCTTTGAGTATGTTGCCTGTGCTGATTGTGTGGTCAAGGGTCATCCCCAGTCCCCGGGTCTGCTGTGTTTTGACCATCTTCTCTAGGTCTGTTCCATCATGGTCACAATGCTCCAGGCAGTGGTCTTTAGCCACACAGACTGGACTCTGAGCCTGGCCTATTGTGCAAACACAGGAGCCTGGACCAGGGCAGCCTAAATCCCAGAATGACCTCCTTAATACTTGGTACAATTTCCCATAGGAAGCCCACAGTTGAAAGCCACCCAATTTGCTGGACACCTGCTGACTGGCCGAAAGCAGGTCAGGCATGGGATCAGTGCCAAGATGCTGGAGCCGTGCGGGACCATGGGGTCATGGGCAGAGACTAGGATTGCAGTCAGGTGGACAGGGTCTGACTCCCAGCTCTGTCACTTACCAGCAGTGTCGTCTCGGTCAGTTCACATCCTCTTCCTAAGGCTGTTTCTTCAGCTTCAAGACGGGGTGATGAGCACTTACCTTTGAGGGTTATTGTGATTATTAAGCAGGCAACACTTGCATGGGCCCTGGGCCATGTTTGGTAGTCACCAAGCACCAAGCACCGAGGCCATGAAACAGGTGAGGAGTTCAGGCTCTGGAGCCAGATTGCCTGGGTTTAAATCACAGCTCTGTGACCCACTAAGGACAAGTCTTAACCGTCTACATGCCTCAGTTTCCTCGTATATAAAATAGGTGTAATAGTACTTACCTGCCTCATGGCTTGTTGAGAGGATGACTATGTACAGTACTTACAAACAGCAGGTATGTTGGGCTGCACCCCTCAGGCCTACAAGCCTTGTAGTTGTCCAGCTTCGAAACTGAAGAAAGAGCCTGGAGACAGAGACATCAGTGGTTTATTTGACAGGGATCATACACAAAGGGTCCTGGAGCCACACCTGCCAAACAGATGCTGGCAGGACATTGCAACAGGCTTTACTACCCGAGGGAGAAGGCGACCATTTGCAGGAGGGAATTGGCATCAGGTGGGCTCATCAGTTACCAGGACTAATTAAGCCCTCTAATTAAGAGGATTGGATGGTCATGTGAGTGACGCAGGGACCAGATATACAGCAGCAGATATACAGAGAAAAGAGACTAGCCACCGTGAATGGCCTAACCACACAAGGTAACACGTGTCACGAGCGCTTAATAAAGAGTAACACATTCAAGGAAACCCATACCCCAGCAATAGCAGCTGGTCAGAGGTGCACATGCCGAGTAAGCAAGTGAGAGGGGCCCAGACCTGTCCCTCAGCTCTGCCGGCTTCATCTCTACCACAGGCTATTCGCATACTTGCTCCCAGGCTTGGGAGCTCCTAGAAGGCAAAAGCCCTACTGTTGGTCTCTTCTCTGTGGATGTTAATCTGAATCCAGTCTGCCTCCTCAAGGCCCAGAGAGGAAGGAGAGAAAGGCCCAGAGAGGTGACATCTCCAGCCTGAGTTCACACAGAAGTCGCTAAAGGGGCCGGAGCTGGATCCTTGGGTCAGCTGGGTCCCCGGACCGTGCTCTGTCCTGCCATCTCCCCCTGTAAGATATCAGTGTCTTACCCACAGACTGCTATCTGCAGTGCTAGGCCGCCTCGAGGACAATTTCTGAAATACCTCCAACACTGAAACAAGGTGTTTTTCTTTCCTCAGGTCAGGGCTTCTGGACTTGTGGCTCTATCATCCGTTAATCAGTGGTGATACCTGGGTCCAGCTCCTCCCTCACACCGGGACAGGCAAGGAGGGGTGGGTGTGCAAGTCCGTCCACCAGAAGCAGGAGGGTCTGTGACATGTCAATGGGCCCCTCCTCCAAGGCACAGTACCCAGCTGGTGCTCAGTAAGGGTTACTGGATGGTGGCTAGGGAGCCAGGGGATGGAGCCAACTGAGGGCCTGTGAGATGACGTAATTGGGAGAGGATGGATCAGAATTGGAGAGGGGTCAGGGCTTACCTGACCTGAGCTTCACAGGTTGTTGTTGTTTAGCCGCTCAGTCGTGTCCGACTCTTTTGTGACCCCGTGGACCATAGCTCACCAGGCTCCCCTGTCCATGGGATTTCCAGGCAAGAACACGGGTGGCATGCCATTTCCTTCTCCAGGGAATCTTCCCCACCCAAGATCGAACCCATGTCTCCTGCATTGGCAGGTGGATTCTTTACAGTGAGCCACCAGGGAAGCCCCTCAGGACCATGGAGGTGGTGAATTCACTCCTCAGAGTCAAGTTTCCCTGCACCCCTGTTTGTCCTCTTCACCTAGTGAACTAACTTCAGCTGTTAAACCCTCCTCCATCCTTCAGGGTTCAGGAGGTAGCCTCCCCCAGGAAGACATTCTGGCAAGCAGAGCCTTCACTGACTGAGCTCACTCTGCACTGCTCTCTTTCTCCCAGGCTTCAAGGGTAAAACAAACTAACAGGCAGCTAAGATTCATGGAGCCCTTAGTTAGTTCCAACAGTCTGGGAGATACCTGGGTGAGGCATCAGGGCCTGAGGGTACTGAGGGTATTGAGGGTCTGGGGGTCAGGGCCACAGCTCCAGCCCAGCAGGGGGATGGAAATTTGGAACATGCAAAAATTCAAAATGACAGTAAGAAAGGAAGTTTTTGTAGAACTTTTATAAATTCACTTTTGCATTTGACTCTTGGATACATTTGGAACATTTTGTGTTTACAGTTTGAGGGGGGTTCTCCTTAATGTTTTTCCAAAGGATTAGCCAGTTATTCAAGTATTTTTTTTTCAAGTATTATTTTTAAATGAGTATTTTTTTTTTTTAGTTTTGGAGTATTTGGAGTAGTTTTTAGAGAATATTGGGTTGACCAAAATTTTCACTTGGGTTTTTCCGTAACATCTTACAGGAAAACCCAAGCAAACATTTTGGCCAACCCAATAAATGCAGGATACAAATCCCCAAAGGTACACAAGGGTATAACGTGAAAACTGCCTATTCCTACCCTGTCCCCTACCACTCAGATCATCTCCGCAGAGGCAGTCACATCCTTCCAGAGATGGTTAATACATACAGTAATATGCATATAGTTTTCAGATAAATGGTAGCAAATACCCTCTGCCTCACCTCCTTTGTTTTCACTGAACAGCATATCCTAGAGATTGTTGCGAATCCGGACACATAAAGGTGCTTCATTCTTTTTATGTATGTGGACTATTTCACTGCAGGAGTGAACCTCAATAAACAGTCCTCTCCTAATGGACATTTAGGATGCTTCCCATCTTTACTGTTACAGTGCCACCAAAAAGAGCCTGTCACAAATGTCATTTTGCGGATGGGTAAATACATCAGTAAGATAAATTCCTAGAAGCAGAAGTACTGGGTCAAAAAGTATGTACTCTGTAAATTCTGATAGATACTGATAAAATACTTTTCAGAGAAGTTGTTGAATTTATGCTCTTATCCGTAACATAGGAAAGCACCTATTTCTTCAGTGTATTATTTTTAATGGTATCGTACTGTAATTTTAATTTACAGTTCTCTTTTGAGCCAAGTTAAGCACTTTCATACATTTAAGAGCCATTTCCTTTTCCATAAACTGTCTATGGATATTCTTTGCCTGCTCGGGTGAGCTGGGCATCTTTGCCTTAGTGATCTGCAGGTACTATTTGTACATTAGGAAATTAACTCATTGTCTATAATGAGTTACAAATATGGTCTTTCCCCCAGGTTTTTTTGGTCTTATGATTTTGTTAATTATTTTTAATGAAGACATTTTTATTCCTGTGGCTTCTAGGTTTTGTCACATACTGTGTATCACAGTGTATCTATTGCTGCATAATAAATTATCTAAAAACACCGTGGCTTAAAGCAACAACAATCATCCCCTTATTATCTCTGTTAGTTTTGGAGGTTGGCTGGGCTCAGTAAGAGAGTCTCGTTCAGGATGCTTTTTCCTGAGAAGCTGGATGGTGGCTGGGCTGCAGGCAGCTGAAGGTTTCCTCACTCAAGTGCCTGGCTGTCGAGGCTGGCCATCAGCTGGGCCCTCTGCGGGGCCCCCGGCCTGTGGCCTGCACGTTCTCACAGCCTGGAGCCTGGGCCTTTCCAAGAGACAGAACAGGGAGCTCTCAGGCACTTAAGGCCTGAGCCTGGAAATGGCACTGCCTCACTTCTGCCATACTCTCTTGGCCACACGGTCGCTGAGCCCAGAATCAGGAGGTGACAGAGACCCCACCTCTTGATGGGAAGACTATGGAAGAGTTGGGGGCTATGTTTTAAAGTTGCCTTTTCACAAAAAAATCTTTTTCACATGGAGTTTTATATATACATATATATACACACACACATACACACATATACACATATGTGTGTATAATGCTTTCTAGGCTTGGTACCTTTGAGGTTTAATTTTTTACTGGAATTTTGATCCATATATTTTTTTCAGATAGCTAGCAAATTGTTCAACACCTTTTATGAAATAAACCATCTTTTTCTATCATATACTAAATGTGGGTCTTCTAGGGTCTATTTCTAAATTGGATCTCCTGCTCTGTGGAACTTTCTATCTAGTTGTATGTGACTGGTCATCTGTGAGATAGTCAAGGGGTGTTGTTGCTGGAAACCACTAGGTTTGTGGTGATGTTACGCAGCCTGGTACCCAGGGGTGGGTGAGGACATCCCTGAGGGCCTAGAAGCAGAAAGAGTCAGGCCTGTGTGTGAGGCTCCTTGAGAACAAGGCTAGTTCACAAGATCTGCCTTGGCCGCATACTGGCCAGGTGGCATCAGGCAAAGCGCTTCTGTCTGAGCTTTGGTTTCCAAACCACAGAATAGGGACAGCCATTCCCTGCCTTGGTGGTTGGTATGTGCTGAATCCAGGGCCAGGGCCTTGGAGGTGTGCAGGAAATGCTGATAAATTGGACCAAAGTTCATCCTCACTCTTTGGCCAGTGGAAGAAAATGGGCCCCAGCCATGCCCATGTCCACTGTCTGCCTCCCTGTCCTCAGGGGCTTCACTCCCCACAGCTGTGGCATGCGCCCCCTGCAGCCCCTTCCCCTGCTCCAGCCTTGGACCCCTCCTACCCTTGGTCAGGGGATGCAGAGAGCCCAGGGGTCTTAGATCAGCTCAGCCTGGCTGAGGGGTCTACTTGGCTCTCGGGCCTCTGTTCTGGTCATCTGGCTTCTGCACCAGTTTCCGAGGCTGGTCCCTATTCCTGCCTTCTGGAACAAGGAAGGGCCTGAGCCAACCCAATAATCCTCCTGAGCCCTGCCCAGCTGACATGGGGGTGTGTCTCCCTCCCTCCTCCACTGTTCCCCCAGCCATGGTTAGAGTCCAGCCTCAGTCCCCTGGGCTGGAGTCCCATTGTAGCACCCCAGGGCTGACCTTGTAACCTTGCCCTCCCCACACCCACTCAGGCATAGAGTGACACAGCCCAGCATGCTTCCAGAGACACCTGAATATCAAACAGCGCGGGGACAACTGCAGGTGGGAGACAGGGAGAGTGGCTGCCTCAGAGGCCACAGCGAAGGTCTGCAAGAGGCACCGATAGAAAAGTGCCCCCCAGTACTGGGTGCAACACAGGTGTCCCTGGGTGCTGATCAGATCTCTGATTCAGAATTAATGCTACTCAGCTGTTTATCCAACAAACAACTAGTAATAATACTATTCCAACATGCTAGGAGAGCTAACACTTACTGAGTGCCAGCTGTGTGTCCATGGCTGTCCTTTACATGTATTATCTCATTTAATTTTCACAGCAACCCTCTGTGGTGGGTGCTGTTATTATTCACATTTTGCAGATGAGGAAACAGTTTCAGAAATGTTAAGAAACTTGCCCAAGCATTCACAACTAATAAGTGGATGAGATGATGTTTAAATCTAAGTATATATGACTGTGGGTTGTGCTCTTATTCCCTCTTTTCCCCAACCAGCAGCTGAGAAGAGATAGAGAAATGGTGCTCCTAATTTTGACAAAGGTTCAAGGTGCTGAAGGAGGGAGAGAAAATAACTTGGGAGAAACCAGAAAGCTTTTCTAGGAGCAGACTTTGAGCGGGGCCCTGAATCATGGGGAGGATTTGGAGAGGCAGCTGGGGACAGAGGGAGGCACTGTGGTCATTGGCCGGCTCTAGCAGGAGCAAAGGTCCTGATGTGGGAGGCACGGGCCCCAAAGGGGAGCTGCAATCTGCTCTGGGCAGCTGGTCTGAGTAGGGAGGGGCTACGGCAGGCTGAGCTTTGCCCTCAAGCATGAGGACAGTGGGAATCACGGATGCAGCAGAGTCTGGGAGAGCTGCTTCCTTACCCAGAGTCCAGACCTTGACCACTGTCCTCTCTGCTGTGCCCTCTCGGTACCCACACCCTTGCAAGACCCCTTAACTCCTACCGGAGACGCAGCAGGCAAGTACTTGGTGACTTACGATAAGTCTCAACTGCTGGCCCGTTCCAAAGCCTCAGAGCACCCCACAGGGTCAGGACCCCTCACTCTGTGGGTGGGTTATAGCCCCAAAGTCTCCTTCCAGCTCCCTGCGCTGACCCATGAAGCCTTCTCCTTTTCTCAGGAGCCCAGGGTTCCCTCCCTTCTCAACAAAAGGCTCATATCAGTCATGCACACTCTACTAAAAAGAACTCAGTTTCCATGGGTACCCACATACCATTCTAGGGTCCAAAGCAGCTTCATCTGAAATGGAAATTTCATTGAAATGTCTTTATTATTCCAGTGAGGTTATCACTCCAAATCCAGAAAAGACAAAGGCAGTTCAACTGCCCAAACCAGAGGCTGTGCAACAAGACCTTAGGTGGAATATGGAAATATAAACTCGGCTCCTATGAGCTCTGACAAGTTACTGCCCTGATTCTTCAAGGAGATGAACTAGAGCAGAGATCGGCAAAATTTTTCTGCAAAGGGCCCAGTTGTAAATATATTAGACTCTGTGGGCCATACAGTACTGTTGCATTACTCAGCTGTGGCCATCATAGCCTGAAAGCCACCACAGATAACACGTCAGCAAATGGGCTGATGTGCTAATACAGCTTTACGTATGAACACTAAACTTTGAAGTACTGTACATATAAGTTTCTTGTGTCATAAAATTCCTAGATTTCATTCTTTTAAGCAAGACTCATTCTTGCCTGGGCATCGTACAAAAATAGGTGGCCAGATTTGGCCCATGGCCGCAGGTCACTGCCTGACCTCTGGCTGGAGCAGAGCTTCTCACTGTAATGTGCACATGAATTACCTGGGGATCTTGTTAAAATGCAGATTCTGATTCAGTAGATGTAGGGTTGACCTAGGAAGCTGCATTTCCTGTAAGATTCAAGTGATGCTACTGGTTGAAAAGAACACTGTGAACAAGGGGATGGGGAATGTTCCAGCTCAGCCACTCGGAGACCCTAAGTGATGCTTTGATTACAGATTCTGCTGTTCCTGAAGAAATGCTCATTCAAAAGTCTGAACACAAGTGGGTCCCAGTGTTTTTTGTACAGCCTTCACCCCTATCCTGGCTTTTCTTGCTTTACTTCCTTATTTTCTGTTTTTCTTCTCTCTCACCTCCTGTCCCAAGAACATAAGCTCCTTGAGAGCAAGGACTTCGTTCCTCTGTTTGCCACTGTCATCCTACAGTCTTGCACATGGCAGGTGTTCAGAAACGTTTGTTGAGGAAATGAATGAATGACATCGGTGGTGCCTCGTTGGCCTCCCTTCTTGCGCATCTCCGCTGCGACTTTGTCATTTTATCACCACCTAGTGGACACTTTTGTGTACTGCGGGGCAGGGGAGAACAATGCTCCACATGTGTGACTGACCCAAGCAGGAGGTACCCAAAGCCACTGCAGGCAGAGATCTGTCCCTTCCGATGCCGCAGTATCTGTGTTCTTGTCTGCTGGTACCGAGCTCCTCAGAGGAGAGCCTTCCTGGAGGAGGCAGCATTTGAACTGAACAATGAAAGCAATAAGATTGAGAATGGTGGGAATGAGAGGGAGGAAAGGCATTCCTGGTAGAAGGATTAGCATGAGGAGGGGCCTAGAGGCTGGAAAGCTTGGGCGTGTGCCAAGGGGAAGAGAAGTACAAGGCTGAGATGCGAAGTGGAAGGTGAGCCAAATAATGACACAGGAGGAAGGGAAGAGGCCCAGGGAAAAGAAACTTCCACTTGGAGTTTGATCCATGCCAGGCATTTCATATGCATGTGATCATTTAATCTCTGCAGAGTCCAATGAGGCAGATTTTAGTGCCCCCAATTTACATAAGAGGAAACTGAGGCCTAGATGGGTGAAGTGACTTGTCCAACGTCACACAGCTGATAAAGGGCAGAACTGAATTGAGATCATCTGATCCTTTCCTCCCTAAGGGGAGTGCCTACCCTTGATTTGTGCTTGAAGTGGGTGTGTGGTGATCGGGCATATGCAAGAAGCTAGGAGCTGGGGTTCCAGACACCCAGAGGCCTAGGCAGTTAGCTCCTCCACATCATCTCAAAGCCTGACCGTTCCATAACCTGGGAGCCTCCCTCTGCTCACGCTCATGGTCCTAGAGCCCTGGTCTAGCGGCAGGATGCCTGGGTTCTAGTCTGGGCTCCCTTTACCTCTCTGGGCCAGAGGGTACAATGGCTCTAATGACTGGTGAAAGGATCTCAGAGATCTCTTACTTGCCCATTATACAGATATGGAAACTGAGGCCAAGAGACAGACAAGAAGTCCCCTGATGATACACACCAAGCTAGGCTCAGTGTGGCTTCCGTCTTGGCCTCTGCATGGGTTCGCATCTGATCGCTGAAAGCTGATACGGCCATATGGGCCTGAGCCCTGGGCAGAGAGGAAGCAAAGGGCTCATTTGGGCCCCCTTGACCACCCCAGGCCCTTGCATAATGTGTTTGAGTTTCAGCTCCCAGTGAGGTGTGTCTGGGGGATGAGGTGAGTGTGTGGAGCCGCAGGCTGGGGGAAAGGGAAGGAGGCTTAGCAGGACCTGCCCCATAGGCTTTCCAGGGACTGGACTCACCAGAGCACAGGGAGGGATGGGGGTGACCCAGCTCTCTCAGCAAACCTCGATCACCCCTAGACTTTCAGCCCTGCTGCAGCTCTGCTCCCAGCAAAAGAATCTTCCTGCCCATTTCTCAGTCCCTCTGCCTGTTCTTCTGGGGAGCAGAGGACCCCAGCCTGGGGTATAGGGGAGTCACTTCCATCCACACTGAGCTCAGCTCTATGTCAGATTTGAAACAATGTAAACTTTACTACCACACAAGCCTGACAGTGGCACTGTTAGGATTCCTCAAGAAAACTGAGGCTCAAAGAGGCAGAAGGACTTGCCAAAGGTCATAAGTTGCCCTCAAATCCAAGACAGAGTGACACCACAGCATTGACCACAACATCCACGACTCCTCTGACCCAAGCCACCAACCAGCCCCTCCATGTGCTAACTTGACTCTGCCCAACAGACTCCACTTCTCCCTCTGACCTGCATCATTCTCCTTCCCTGCCCATTGTCCCCACAAACCAGGAGGAACATCAGGGCAAGGACAGGGTAGGATCCAAGTCTTTTGTAAGACTTCAGGACCCAGCCTGGGGGGAGACTCAATAAACATCTTCCCCATGAATGAGGGAACCACTGCAAGGGTAGACACCACCCCCATTTTTCAAACTGAGGGTCAGTAGGGCACGGTGATCTGCTTGGGCCACCAGCAGGCTCCAAGCAGAGCGCTGACCAACCTGGACCTCTTGCTGCCCAGACTCAGGTTCCCTCCATTGGACAATCTGGCTTGAAGCCCCCCAGCAGCTATACAAAGTCGTGTGTGTGTGTGTGTGTGTGTGTGTGTGTGTCTCAGTCGTGTCTGACTCTTTGCAACCCCATGGACCATAGCCCACCAGGCTCCTCTGTCCATGGCATTCTCCAGGCAAGAATACTGGAGTGGGTTGCCATTCCCTTCTCCAGGGGATCTTCCCAACCCAGGGATCGAACCCCCAGGTCTCCTGCATTGCAGGATTCTTAATCATCTGAACCACCAGGGAAGGCCGCAAAGTCCTACACGTGGACCCAAAAGTGGGCACCATCCCTCAGATGCTGCAAGCCCATTGACTTGCAAACACCTGAATGTACTTGGGTGGAGATGAGCAGGGGAATGACCACAGATTTGCAGGGCTCCCTGTAGCAGAAGCAGGTTATTTCTGCTGGGGATTTCTACCAGAGCTGTTTCTGTAATCTTTCTCAAGGCATGGCTGGGGTTTAGTAATGAGCTGTAACAGCCCGAATACTTGGTTCTGTGAGCTTAGAACTGTTCATTCTTACATGAGGTAGGGCTCTTCTTTCCTGGATGATTGAGTTCAGTTGTGGCAAGGGGTGGGGGAGGGTTGGGAGGCAGGGATTCAGGACCAGAAGAGCAGCAGTGCTCACACAGGGCTGGAGCCGGGCACCACCTTTATACGGATGCAGCCGTGGAGGCCCAGGGCAGCTGCAAGGTCGAGGGCAGCAAAACTCCACAGGCAGACTGGACTGTGGGTATGGCAGGGCTGAGCATGGGGTTCCCCAGAAGCAAGCTCTTGGCTGAGGATTCCAATGCAAGTGATTTATCCAGGAAGTACTCCCAGAATGAGCCTGGAAAGGACTGGGATCCAGGAGGGGTGGAGGTAGGGAGGAGGGAGAAGATCAGATCAGTTCAGTCACTCAGTTGTGTCGGACTCTTTGCGACCCCATGGACTGCAGCACGCCAGGCTTCCCTGTCCATCATACATGGTGCCATTTCTGGTCTCCTCCTGCAGAAGGTAACTTCAATCTGATCCCAGGGGACCGTGGAGTGTAAGTTACATGTCAGGGTTCTCAAAAGCCCAGGCAAGGGAGCTGGGCTTCCATGTTCCCTGCAACCATCAGTTTGCACCATCCAAGGAAACCTGAGTACAGCTTCCTGGAGGAGAAGGTGTGGCCTTGCCCTGTGATGTGGAACAGGACGTGCAGGTTCTGGCCCAGGCAGGTCACTGTCGCCTACTGACCCTCAGTATTCCCGTTTGAAAAATGGGGATGGTGTCCACCCTTGCAGGGGTTCCCTCACTGAGAAGATGTTTATTGAGTGTCCCCCAAGCTGGGTCCTGAGGTCTCACAAAAAGCTTGGATCCTACCCTGTCCTTGCCCAGGTGTTCCTCATGCTGAGGAAGAGGGCTTGAGGGGTACACCAGAGAGGAGCTGAGGCATGCTGCTGGAAGGCCAGGGCGGCCATGGTTAGGACAAGCCAAGGAAGAGCGTTAACTATGTCCCTGGGGGCTCAGATGGTAAAGAATCCGCCTGCAATGCGGGAGACCTGGGTTCAATCCCTGCGTTGGGAAGAATCCCTGGAGAAGGAAATGGCTACCCATTCCAGTATTCTTGCCTGGAAAATCCCATGGACAGAGGAGCCTGGTGGGCTACAGTCCATAGGGTAGAAAAGAGTCAAACATGACTAAGTGACTAAAACACAAGAAAGAGCGTGGAGCTGGAGGGATAGCTCATCTCCCTGCAGGCTGCAGGTGAAGCACACTCAACTATTTCAGCAGAAGTCCCATAAACCACCTCCGGAAATCCCTCTCTCATTTGCCACTGTTTGTGGCCAAAACCCTGAACTGTGACAAGGAGGGACAAATAGCTTAGGTAGAACTGTCTTATTCAGCCAAACATGTTCAGAAATGAGTCACTGGCCTTGATCTAGGCCCCAAGAGGCTCTGCCAACAAGAGCTCCAGGATCTAGATGAGGTGGGTATCAGGCCTGGGCCCAGAGGGCAGAGCCATGTTGATGAGGGGCAGCCCATGGAGGGCAGTGTGTTATTAGTGGGAACTCCTGTCTCTTTACATGACCCCACTTCCCTTCTCTCCATTCACCTGACCTCCAGGCCCCCAGCCTCCCCTCCAAGCCAGTCTCCTGGAGTTGCCAGAGGTTCCCTCTAAAAAGCAAATCTGGTCCCCTCTCCTCCCTGCCTGCCACCTTCCCTGGCTCCCCGCTGCCCTCAGGAGAAAGCCCAAAGCCCGATGTTTTCCCAGGACCTCTTCTCGTGAGGACAATGCGTAGCCCACAGGGACTGACAGCAGCAAACTTCAGGCAGAGATCGGGAGTTCCAGCATCTTCCTGGAGCCCACAGGTCAGGGCAGTGCTGGCAGCAGCCTGGCTCTCTAGGAAAAGGAAGGGCTGCCCCAGGACCTGCTCCCCCGGCCTCCCTTCCCGACTTTGCCTCTGTAATTAATTTATGGAAAGCATCTAAATTGGGAGTCAACACAGTCCTGAAAATCTCATCTAATCCCTGCCTCTACTGGAGGGAGCAGCACCTTGGGGGTGGAGCTTTTCTTACAGTGATTACATTTGGTTTTATTTCTGGAAAAAAGCACGAAAACGAAGCATTTAAGGTCTAATTTCCCCAATAACTTTTGGAAGGAAGAGGCTCCCGGGTGGTGTTCAGCGACGTCTCAGGGAGCCTTTCAGTCCTGCAGCCCCAGGAGGGCTTTGGGGGAGAGGGGGATAGACTCTAGCTCATCAAAAGTTCCTCTTGGCTCCACCTTTAAGCACAGCCGGAATCTGCCTTCTTCTCTTCCTCTGCTGCCTCCACCCCACCTAAGACTCGGTCACCTCTGCAGCGGTCCCCTGGCCATCTGCCTATTTCCGCCTCACCCTGCTCCAGTCTCTGCTCACAGGCAACCAGGGCCAAGCCATGGCACCTCAGAAGCTCTCCAAGGACTCCCTGCTACCTCGCGGGGAACTCAGGAATACTGCCAGTCCCATTGAGGGCCACACGATGCCCTCCATCCTCATTCCCTCCCTTCTCCTACCTCCCGGACTCCCTTGACGATGCATGCTCTGCCTGCCAGCGCTGCTGCAGGCTGCCTCCCCTGGTGAAATGTTCTTCCTATTGATCTGATTCAAACATCGGCTCTTTGCAGCTTCCCTGACACACCCATGCCCCATTCGTTCTCGATTCTCGTCACTCCTTACCACTCACCACCAACCTGAAATATCCTAATTTTTTTCCTTACTGTCTAGCTTCCCTCTATTCTTCATCAGAATGTCAGCTCTAAGAGCAAGGGATTTGTTTTAATAATAAAAATGTTGTATCTCGAATTAGCCAGCTGGACTTGGTGTAGATGATCCCAATTTTGTTGGCAATGTCCAAAGCATCACAGTCAGGAGCCAGCTGAACATACGCCTTCTCTCCGTGAGGCCTGATCAGGGTGTTGGCTTGGCCACATCAGTGTCACAGAGCTTCTTCACAGCCTGTTCACTGTGATGCTTGTTGGCCTTGACCTCCACGATGAGCAGTGTGCTGTCGTCTGTCTTCTTCACGGCTGACCCTGTGGTGGGGGAAACTGGATGATGGCGGTGTGGTCAAGCTTGGTTCTCCTGGGGGCTCCTCCGAGAGTATCTGGGCTGCCTCCTGAGCCACAGTGTTTTGGGCCAGCGGAAGGTGGGTGACTTCTGGATCTTCTTACTGTGGCTGTGGGCACCTTTCAACAGCGCTTTCTCAGTCTTCAAGGGCTTTACTTTGCCTTTGGCTTTGGGAGGGGCAGGGGCTTCCTCTTCACCCTTAGCACCAGTTTTGTGGAAAGGAGCAAGGGATTTGTTTTGTTCACTGACATATCTCCAGTACGGACCACAGTGCCTGGCACATGATACTCAATAAGTATTAACCAAACGAATGAATGAACTGCATTGTGACAGCAGGTGGCAGAGATCCTGAGACGCTGGGGGGCTGTCCTCTCTGGGTGGGTGGAATCAGTCTGAGCTTACCTCCTACAGGCAGTCCTCTGTCCAGGTTCTAAATGGAAGTCCTGGCTGCAGAGGGCAGCTCTGATCACTCAATAGGACTGATTTTTTCCTTTGGTGCAAACACCACCTCTTCCAGGGAGCCCTCTGAGAACCCTTCCCAACCCTCAGGGAAAGTTTGTCCTACCCACTCCTGGCCTGACACTTTCTCTCTTGTGGTTTCTTTGGGGTGTTGGTGTCAGGCTGAGGTCCCTGGCGGGCACCTGAGTCATATCCAGAGAACACCTGGAGGGCCTGCTTCAGTTCATGCTTTACAGGGCCTCTCATGAGGCCAAAGTCACACCTCCTCCTCACTCAGGCCTCACAACAACCCTCTGAGGCAGACATTCTCATCCCCATTTTACAGAGGAGGAAACTGCGGTCAGAGGCCACAGACATGACTTACCCAAGTCCCACAGCTGTGTCACAAGGCGGAGTGTAGGGGGCTCCCTGGCCCCGAGGCCAGCTCCCCAGCGTTCAGCATGGTGAAAGTGTTTGGGGAATGACAAGCCTGAGTTCTGGGGCTCCTGAGTGAGTGATGAAGATGCTGTAAACACAGCGTGTGCCAACCCACTGCTGGTCTGGTCGGTGTGGCCCGTCCTTGCTCAGCTAGCTGAGCATTGAGATGGAGACTCTCCTGGTGTTCTGTGCAGGTAAAGACAAGACAGTGATTCTCTCTTCCAGGGCCCCAGAGCGGGCAGAGGCATGTAAAGAGGTTGTACCATGCCCAGTGCCCATCCCTGGTCCTTAGCCTCACCCTGGTGGCAAAAACAAGGCCCAGAAGAGTTGAGCAATGAACCAAAAATTAGGGACAGAACTGGGAGCAATGACCCTTGACATCAGTTCTATCTTGCTCTCTGAGTCTACCTGCTATGTCTGTAACGGCCATATCCCTAGGACCCAGACCTTGGTTTCCTCTTTTGTAAAGGGGGAAAACTGTACCTATTTAATAGTATCAAAGATTAAATGAGGCAACACAGGCAAGAGCCTAACTTCAGTCATTTCCGACTCTGTGCAACCCCATAAACAGCAGCCCAACAGGCTCCCCTGTCCCTGGGATTCTCCAGGCAAGAACACTGGAGCGGGTTGCCATTTCCTTCTCCAATGCATGAAAGTGAAAAGTGAAAGTGAAGTCGCTCAGTCGTGTCCGACTCTTAGCGACCCCATGGACTGCAGCCTACCAGGCTCCTCCATCCATGGGATTTTCCAGGCAAGAGTACTGGAGTGGGGTGCCATTGCCTTCTCTGGGCACAGTGCCTGGCAGAAAGTAAATTCTTAATAATCGGAGCATATAGTTGTCAGCTGGTTCCAAGAGAGGAGCCTGTGTTGCGTTGTCCTTCACTGCCTTATAGGTGGCTCTTACAGGCTTGCAGCTGCAAACTTGGTAGTAGTAAGAAGACCTATTTCTTTAGGGGAAAAAATAACAATTAAAATAACAGTGCCCCATGGTGGAAATGGTGTGACAAAATTAGCACAGCGTGGCAGTATTTTGTGAGTATCTTAAATCTGCAAGGTAAGTATTTTATGAATGTTACATATTAATAAAGTCTCATTTTGTCTGAATTCTCCCACCTTTTAAAATGTATGTCAAGAAACAAGCAACTTTGAAGCTGTGCAGTTAAGTGAGCTGCCAACTGGATTTACAATATTGCCACGTAGGGCATTTTTTAAAACAGGTGAACAAATATAAACATCTTCTCTCATCTTTTGCCAGGATTAGTCTTGGTGAATTTTGAATTATGCCCCAGCATGACTAGACCCCTCCTGGAATAAGGTGCAGTGGTCCTACACATACCACAAGGGCCAACCATTTGGAAGTAGTACTTTGATAGAACCCATCAAAAATGCAAGCCATTCTTGAGCTCTGAATGGGAGCTCAAAGTAAGAGCCATTTACATACTTTGACCACTTACTGACTCTGGAATTTATCCTAGTGAAGTAATTCCAAAAGAGCAAAGCAAAATGCAAGCACGTGAAGATGTTAATTGTAGTGTTGCTTACAGTTGAGGAAAATGGTAAACACAATCTACAACAAGAGGGGAGTGATTCTGTAAATTATGCTGGGGCCCTTGATGGGTCTTTGACCAATAAAAATTATCATTTTGAAGATCATGTGGGACTTCCCTGGTGGTCCAGTGGTTAAGACTCTGCACTTCCATTGCAGGGGGCACAGGTTCGATCCCTGGTTGGGGAACTAAGATCCTCCATGCCTCTCTGTGTGGCCAAAAAGTTGAAAGGAAGAAGACTGTGTAACAACATAGATGATGTTTACATTCAAGTGTTTCATATCGAAGGAGAAAATGCAAAGCTGCACTGGGACTCTGGTCTCTGATACTTCAGGGCAATTTTCCTTCCTTGCTGTCTGGTCCTCCCAACAGCCCTCTGAGGTAGACAGAACAAGGTCATTAGTTATTCTCCCATAATCCAGGCGAGGAAAGAGAGACCACAGGGACTCAGATCCCGAACTAGGGCAGCTCCTGACACAGAACCCAGTGCTGCCTCAGAGGAGTGTGCCCCTACCTGGGGGCCCAGCAGCAAGCCCCCAGCTCCCGAGTGAGGACCATGTCAGACAAACCCCAGTTCTCACAGACCCTCCTGTCTCATCCAGGAGGGCTGTCCCCGGGCAACTGTCTCTTCCTCCTCAGGCTGGGATTTCCCCTCTTGGGCAATTTGGAAGAACCCCAGTGCCAGGCCCCATCTTGCTCTGAGCTGGTCTTATAGGCACACTTGACCCATGAGATCATGTGGAAAAACCCTTAGAAACTTTATACATACTGCAGGTGCAATTGTTCCTATTATTTAAAACAAGTTGTAATGTGAAATTTTTCCATCATGCAAACATTGCTGGTAATAACATAACAAATGCTCCCCCTCCATAGCCACCTTAGGAAATAAAACCTTACAGGGACAGCTGGAGGCTCCTGGGTGCCCTGATCCTCATACTGCCCTCTATCTCTGTCACACAGGTAACCCAAACCACAAAAGGGTGTTGATCTGTAGTGTTAAGTAGTATTGTTTTGCACGCCTTTAAACTTTCAGTATGTGGCCTCACGCTGTCTTGCATTCATTCGGCAAATTCACTCAGCAAATATGTATTGGGTGCTTACTGTATATGAGGTATGCTTTCAAATCATGGGAACATCAGTGAACAAAACAGACAAGATCTCTACGCTTGTGTACATTCCCATGGGGTTAGCCAAACAATAAGCAAAATGTACGAATTATAGATAAATTATATGTTAGAATGTGAAACTTGCAAAGGAGAAAAATAAAGTCAGATAGGTGGGGGGCGGGGATGTGGAATGCTGCAATTTTAAGTAGGATCATATCCTTCTATTTCCCTGTTTATTTACTCCATATTATTTTCTTCTTTTTTATGAATGCACCATCTTTATTTGTTTTCTTGGCGATGGACATTTGTTTTTTTTTTTGTCATTATAAACAATATTGCCATAAGCATTCTTATAAATGTCTCTTTGGATACACTCAGAAGAGATTTGGTGGGGGGCATATATCCTAGTATAAACTTGCTGAGCCTAGGGCATCTTTGACTTAACTTAGATGGTACCAGTGACTTCCACAAGCAGCATATGAGGGGTCCAGTTACTCTACCTCTTCTCCAACACTTGATGGTATCAGATTTTTAAAAAATACCTGCCAATCTGACAAGTATAAATACCATCTTTGTTTAAACTGAATTTCCCAGATAACTACAAAGGTTGAGCATAATTTCACAAATTTATTCATTGTCTGTGTTTTCTCCTTTAATGACTAGGAATTTCATTGACTTTTGTCTGTTGATTTTATACCCAGTAATCTTGCAAACTAATAATTGGTCTGTAGACTTCTTTGGGTTTTCTAAATAATCACATCATCTGCAAATACTGACAGCTTCTCTGTCTTTTCAAATGTATGTCATTCATTTATTTTCTTTATTAATTTATTTAGAAACTTCTACTGAATGTAATTATTTAAGAAAAACAAATTTCTAAGTACAAGGCTGAACAAAAAATGTTAGAGTGGGCATTCTTATCTTTTCCTGATTTTAAAGGAAATGTTTCTATTGTTTACACAAGTAATATTTCCTTTGGATGTTTTTCTAGATATCCTTTATCAGGTTAAGGAACTTCCCTTTTATTTCCAATTTACTTAGAAGTTTATCACTGGTCAGTATATACTTGTATCAAATACCTCCTGTGTCTACTTAGACAATATGCTTTTTCTTCTTTAATCTATTAATGTAGTAAATTACCTTTATAGATTTTCTAATATTAAGCCACCTTTGTATTCTTGGAACAAACTCAACTTGGTTATTTTACATTATCTTTTTTATATACAGTTGAATTATTTTGATAGTTACTTAGGATTATTACATCTAAATGTATGAGTGAAATGGACCTGTAATTTCCTTTTTTTATGCTATACTTGTTTAATTTTTGTATGATGATTACACCGGCCTCAAAAAATGAATTTGGGAATATTCATTATTTTTATATTCCATAGAAGAATTCATGTAAGATTGGGATTGTCTATTTTTGAAATGTTTGTATAATTCACCTATAAGACCATCTGGGCCTTGAATTTTCTTTATGGGAATATTTTTCAATTATTCCTTCAAATTCTCTAATTGTTTAAAGGTTATTCATAATATCTTTTTTTTTTTTTCAGTTTTGGTAGGAATTTATTTCTACTAAGACTTTAAATTTGTTGGCATAAAGCTGTTGATAGCATTCTCTTACTACATTTTTTCTCAGTTATCTTTTATTGCAAATACAGCCATATGAAAAGATAAAATCTCCAGATATGTCTATCTTTATCTTATCTGTTACTCTTTTCATATATAATATCATTTATTTGTATATTTTCTTTTTTTCTTTGATCAATCTTCCCAGAGATTTTTTGTCTTTTCAAAGAATCAACTCTTAGTTTCATTGGTCTTCACCTTCCATTTTTAAAATTCTAGTTCATTGATTTCCATTTTGTTTTTTTTAAATCTCTTTCCCTTATATTGTTTTGGGGTTTACTGTAATTTTTTCAAACTCCTTACATTTGACACTAAGGTCATTAATTTGCCCTGAGGGTATTTGCCTGCCAGCTGAACTGAGCTAAGCAACAGCTGTTTTGAGAGGACTTCGGGAGGAGGGAGTCAGATGTGGAGAGCCAGGTCCCAGGGTGGGGCTGGGGAGGAGTCTAATCAAGACTCTCCACCGGAAAGGACTCCCTCCATACCTAACCTTGGTACGGTATTGCTTCCTCTCCAAACTATTAATATAGCAAATTGACTAAAACAGAACAAACCCACAAAGAGGAGAATAATGGAGGAGTCAGCAGCAGCAGCATTTTGGTAGTTGGAAAGTAGATGGACCTAAACAGACCCAAGAAAGCCGTATCCCAGAGAGGAAGAAGCAGCCTGATTTATACCACAGAACCATAGAGAGGACTCAGACCAGGTTCACCAAGTATCTCAGGACTGGGGTTAATATGGGGCGATGTGGACAGAGAAAAGATTCTACACGTTTGCAGAGAAAAAGAAGGTATATACAGAGGACTACAACTCAGAATGGCATTGGATTTTTAAAAAACAGCATCAGTGGAAGCCAGAACACAACTGAGTAACAAGTTCAAAATTCTGAAAGAGAGTTTGTGGTTAAATTGATGATAAAAATGAGCAAGCTGAGCCAATGATTAAAACAAGTCAGTTATTACTCCAGGGAAAACAAAATGCTGTGCAGAAAAAGAAAATAACAACATTTTATGCAGCTCATTTGACAACAGATTTACAGCCAGAAAGGGCTTCTCAGGTGGTGCAGTGGTAAAGAACCTGCCTGCCAGTGCAGGAGGTTCAAGAGAGGCGGGTTCGATCACTGGGTCAGAAAGATCCCGTGCAGTAGGAAATGGCAAGCTGCTCTAATATCCTTGCCTGGAAAATTCCATGGACAGAGGAGCCGGATGGGCTATAGTCCATGGGGTGGCAAAGAGTTGGACACGACTGAAAGATTGAGCACACACTCATTATAGTAGGAATAAGGAATAATGAATATTGATCTAATCAGAGTGACAACTATACTGGGAGGCTGATGNCTCAGCAAATATGTATTGGGTGCTTACTGTATATGAGGTATGCTTTCAAATCATGGGAACATCAGTGAACAAAACAGACAAGATCTCTACGCTTGTGTACATTCCCATGGGGTTAGCCAAACAATAAGCAAAATGTACGAATTATAGATAAATTATATGTTAGAATGTGAAACTTGCAAAGGAGAAAAATAAAGTCAGATAGGTGGGGGGCGGGGATGTGGAATGCTGCAATTTTAAGTAGGATCATATCCTTCTATTTCCCTGTTTATTTACTCCATATTATTTTCTTCTTTTTTATGAATGCACCATCTTTATTTGTTTTCTTGGCGATGGACATTTGTTTTTTTTTTTGTCATTATAAACAATATTGCCATAAGCATTCTTATAAATGTCTCTTTGGATACACTCAGAAGAGATTTGGTGGGGGGCATATATCCTAGTATAAACTTGCTGAGCCTAGGGCATCTTTGACTTAACTTAGATGGTACCAGTGACTTCCACAAGCAGCATATGAGGGGTCCAGTTACTCTACCTCTTCTCCAACACTTGATGGTATCAGATTTTTAAAAAATACCTGCCAATCTGACAAGTATAAATACCATCTTTGTTTAAACTGAATTTCCCAGATAACTACAAAGGTTGAGCATAATTTCACAAATTTATTCATTGTCTGTGTTTTCTCCTTTAATGACTAGGAATTTCATTGACTTTTGTCTGTTGATTTTATACCCAGTAATCTTGCAAACTAATAATTGGTCTGTAGACTTCTTTGGGTTTTCTAAATAATCACATCATCTGCAAATACTGACAGCTTCTCTGTCTTTTCAAATGTATGTCATTCATTTATTTTCTTTATTAATTTATTTAGAAACTTCTACTGAATGTAATTATTTAAGAAAAACAAATTTCTAAGTACAAGGCTGAACAAAAAATGTTAGAGTGGGCATTCTTATCTTTTCCTGATTTTAAAGGAAATGTTTCTATTGTTTACACAAGTAATATTTCCTTTGGATGTTTTTCTAGATATCCTTTATCAGGTTAAGGAACTTCCCTTTTATTTCCAATTTACTTAGAAGTTTATCACTGGTCAGTATATACTTGTATCAAATACCTCCTGTGTCTACTTAGACAATATGCTTTTTCTTCTTTAATCTATTAATGTAGTAAATTACCTTTATAGATTTTCTAATATTAAGCCACCTTTGTATTCTTGGAACAAACTCAACTTGGTTATTTTACATTATCTTTTTTATATACAGTTGAATTATTTTGATAGTTACTTAGGATTATTACATCTAAATGTATGAGTGAAATGGACCTGTAATTTCCTTTTTTTATGCTATACTTGTTTAATTTTTGTATGATGATTACACCGGCCTCAAAAAATGAATTTGGGAATATTCATTATTTTTATATTCCATAGAAGAATTCATGTAAGATTGGGATTGTCTATTTTTGAAATGTTTGTATAATTCACCTATAAGACCATCTGGGCCTTGAATTTTCTTTATGGGAATATTTTTCAATTATTCCTTCAAATTCTCTAATTGTTTAAAGGTTATTCATAATATCTTTTTTTTTTTTTCAGTTTTGGTAGGAATTTATTTCTACTAAGACTTTAAATTTGTTGGCATAAAGCTCTTGATAGCATTCTCTTACTACATTTTTTCTCAGTTATCTTTTATTGCAAATACAGCCACATGAAAAGATAAAATCTCCAGATATGTCTATCTTTATCTTATCTGTTACTCTTTTCATATATAATATCATTTATTTGTATATTTTCTTTTTTTCTTTGATCAATCTTCCCAGAGATTTTTTGTCTTTTCAAAGAATCAACTCTTAGTTTCATTGGTCTTCACCTTCCATTTTTAAAATTCTAGTTCATTGATTTCCATTTTGTTTTTTTTAAATCTCTTTCCCTTATATTGTTTTGGGGTTTACTGTAATTTTTTCAAACTCCTTACATTTGACACTAAGGTCATTAATTTGCCCTGAGGGTATTTGCCTGCCAGCTGAACTGAGCTAAGCAACAGCTGTTTTGAGAGGACTTCGGGAGGAGGGAGTCAGATGTGGAGAGCCAGGTCCCAGGGTGGGGCTGGGGAGGAGTCTAATCAAGACTCTCCACCGGAAAGGACTCCCTCCATACCTAACCTTGGTACGGTATTGCTTCCTCTCCAAACTATTAATATAGCAAATTGACTAAAACAGAACAAACCCACAAAGAGGAGAATAATGGAGGAGTCAGCAGCAGCAGCATTTTGGTAGTTGGAAAGTAGATGGACCTAAACAGACCCAAGAAAGCCGTATCCCAGAGAGGAAGAAGCAGCCTGATTTATACCACAGAACCATAGAGAGGACTCAGACCAGGTTCACCAAGTATCTCAGGACTGGGGTTAATATGGGGCGATGTGGACAGAGAAAAGATTCTACACGTTTGCAGAGAAAAAGAAGGTATATACAGAGGACTACAACTCAGAATGGCATTGGATTTTTAAAAAACAGCATCAGTGGAAGCCAGAACACAACTGAGTAACAAGTTCAAAATTCTGAAAGAGAGTTTGTGGTTAAATTGATGATAAAAATGAGCAAGCTGAGCCAATGATTAAAACAAGTCAGTTATTACTCCAGGGAAAACAAAATGCTGTGCAGAAAAAGAAAATAACAACATTTTATGCAGCTCATTTGACAACAGATTTACAGCCAGAAAGGGCTTCTCAGGTGGTGCAGTGGTAAAGAACCTGCCTGCCAGTGCAGGAGGTTCAAGAGAGGCGGGTTCGATCACTGGGTCAGAAAGATCCCGTGCAGTAGGAAATGGCAAGCTGCTCTAATATCCTTGCCTGGAAAATTCCATGGACAGAGGAGCCGGATGGGCTATAGTCCATGGGGTGGCAAAGAGTTGGACACGACTGAAAGATTGAGCACACACTCATTATAGTAGGAATAAGGAATAATGAATATTGATCTAATCAGAGTGACAACTATACTGGGAGGCTGATGACTGGGAGGTGTATGTGGGTATGTGGGTGAGTGAGTACAGGTATGTTTTGTAGCAGTTGTGTTTAGCGGCAGGGGTTGGTGAGAGAATTAAATCCTCTCTTCATGATGAGAAATCATTAGATAATGCCCAAACCTGAAAATTCAAGAAGTAGCAATGTAAGCATGTTCTTTGTGGAAAATATGGTAAATATCAGAAAGATTGAAATCTGTATTTCTACAACTGAGAAAGAGGGGTAGGGTGGTGATAGGGTAAGGGGCTGAGGGAAAGGGGCTTCAGGGAACTGCTGATTTTCATAAGAAACCATGTAGAATTTTTCAACTTTCAAAATTATATGCATGTTTAACTTTGATAAAAATAAAAACTAAATTTTAAAAATTCCAGAAGTGAGATGGCTGGGTTAACAGGTATGCATATTTTAAGATCTTACTCACAGAGCTAAGTAGTGCACCCATTTTACCCTCTTCCAGAAGTGAATTAGTCTCTAATTTCTAGTCCTTGCCAGTACCATTATAGATTTTCAGATCTCTGACACTTTGATTAAAAAAAAAAAAAAAGATATCCTATTGTGGTTTTAATTTGCATTTCTTTGACTTCCAAATAGTTTTACATAGTTAACATTTTTAACCATTTTTAGTTCTTTTTTGATTCATTTCCTGTTACAGTTTTGTCCATTTTTATCTTGGAGTCTTCATGTTTTTCACTATTCGTTTATAAGGGTTTTTAAAATAGTAAGCCTACTAATTCTTGATCTATCACACGTTACAAATATTTCCAACCCCCATGGGTCCTTCTGCTTATAATTTTTTTTTTTTTTTGCCACAGGTGGCTCAGACAGTAGAGTCTACCTGAAATGAAGTAAACTCAGGTTCAACCCCTGGGTAGGGAAGATACCCTGAAGAATGGCATGGCAACCCACCCCAGTATTCTAGCCTGGAGAATTCCATAGCATGGGGTTACAAAGAGTCGGGCACAACTAAGTGACACACTCACTTTCATGTGAGATCTTAGTTCCCACGACCCCAGGATATTGAACCAGAGCCCCTTGCATTGGAAGCGTGGAGTCTTGACCACTGCACTGCCATGGAAGTCCTTAATTTTCTTTTTTTGATGTGAGGGATTTTTAATTTTTATGTAGTTCAGTCTGCCTTTTATGCTTTTTGCCTTGGGATCATGCCTGGAAAACCCTTGCTCGTTTATGGGTTTTTACAGCAGTATTTCACCAAGTCAAAGTTTTCACATTTTAAATCTCTGAAATTGGGATCTGTTTATAATCACCAGTGCTTAGGTGGCAGTCATTGCCTGCCTGCCCCGCATCAAAATGTGCAGAAAGTGACCTAATAGTGGAGCAGACTTAAAGGAATGCTGCATCACCACCTGTCTCCTTTTCTCCAGAGTTCTGGCCTGTAGATGGTGGGTGGAAATGACATAGGGGCTTTCCTGCTTGGCCCATAAAGCCTTCCATACCACCCTCTCCTCTCTCCCTCTCTGCTGTTGGAAGATCTAGCAGTGGTTCTCAGTGATGGCAGAACCAGAGGCAGAGGAGTTTAGGTCCATGAAAAGCCTAATGGGAGATGCTTGCTGACCAGGGGTCCTCATTGTTATTTGTGTGAATAAGAAATAAACTGTTATTGTGTCAAGCTCTTGAGATTTGGGATTTTGTTTGTTATAGCTGCTAACACAGCTGATATTCAACTGATATCCTTGTCTTAATTCTGACTCAAATGTGAATCCCTCTAGATTAGAGTGTTTTATCATTGAGTATGATGTTGGCTCCTGATTTTAGATAAATATACTTTATCTGATGCTTTAAAAAATATATATGAGGTCTTGGTATTGGAGTTACTCTAATATATAAAATTAATTGGAAAATTTTAAACATTCTTAAACTCTGGAGAAAGTTAAATAGCGTAAGAGTTATTATGTGAAACTTTGACAAGATTCATCCTGAGAACTGCCTGTAGCAAGAGTAGAACTTGAATATGCTTTACTTTTTTTTTCTTTTTCAAATTTTTTTTTTAAATTTTTTAAAAATAACTTTTTAAAATTATTTTTTAAAAGCAGTTTTCGATTTACAACAAAATTGGGAGGAAGATATAGAGATTTCCCACATACCCCCTGCCCCTACACATCCATTAGCAACATCTCCACTATAGTATGGTACAGTTTTAACCAAGTATGAACCTATATTAACAAATTCTTATCACCCAAAGTCTATAGTTAACCTTAGGGTTCATCTAAGTATTATACATTACATGGGTTTGGACAACTATACAATGGTATTTATCCATCACTATAATAACATACATCCTAAAAATACTCAGTGTCCCACCTACTTATCTTTCTGTCACTGCCTCCCACCAACCACTGAAAACCACTGATCTTTTTACTGTCACCATAGTTTTGCCTTTCCTAGAATGTCTTATAGTTGGAATCATATAGTATACAGACTTTTCAGATTGGCTTCTTTCCCCTAGTAACATGCATTTAAGATTCTTGATCCTGTCATGTTCTTGACACCATAAAATTCTTAGTAGTGAACACAGGCAAAACATCCTCTGACATAAACTACACCAATATTTTCTTAGGTCAGTCTCTCTCTTCCGCATTGAAGATCTATTACCTTTCACCAGACAGAACCACTCAAGGGGCTTTTACCCAGTTGCTTCCACCATCTACCTGTTTTTCAAAGTCCTGCTAAGATGCAGCTCCTCCAAGGAAACTTCCAGCTTCCTAAGTCAGAATCAGTTTTGCCCTAGACTGACTTCCCTGGTGGGTCAGTGGTTAGGAATCTGCCTGCCAATGCAGGGGACACAGGTGTGACCCCTGGTCTGGGAAAATTCCACATGCGTCAGGGCAACTAAACCCATTCGCAGCACAGCTACTGAAGCCTGTGTGCCGTGCGATTAAGCCTGCATGCCCCGGAGCCTGTGCTGTGCTACGAAGGGAGCCACACCGAAACTAGAGCAGCCCCTGCTTGCTGTAACTAGAGAAAGCCCACGCACAGCAACAAAGACTCAGAGCAGCCAGAAATAAAAAAAGAATTGGTTTCCCCTCTCTCTGACCCTACCCACTCTTTCTGTAGCAGGTGGTTTGTACCTCTCCACACTGCATTTAAATGCCAGTAGAGGCAGCATAAGGTAGTAGAATGCAGACAGAGCTAGGCTTGAGTTTGAGCCTTACCACTTCCTAGCTGGGACCTTGGGCCCCCTTACCCCCATTTAACCTCTCTGAGCATCAGTACTCTCATCTGTAAAATGGGATAATGATCATACCTGGGAGATCATACCTCCTAGATCCCAGGTGCTTATTTGATATGTGAGTGTGTCCCCTGCCAGCTCCCAAGGGCAGACTCTAGAGTGAGGGTCTTGGAAATCCTCAGAAACATTGACTTGAAATCCCGAGAGGAAGCCCTGAGAGGCCACCTGCTAGATTCTGTGCAAATTCCCCTCCTCTGGAGAAGCTCTAGGCTGCTTTCTCACACTCTCATGTGTTGCCTGGCTTGGCCTCCAGCCTGAGGAGTGGAAGAAGGCCAGAACAGGGATAAGTAAAGGTTGCTTCTGCTCAAAAAATTAAAAATAGAATCACTATCTGACCCAGCATTCCTCTTTCTTGAATATATACCCAGAAGAGTTAAAAGCAGAGACTTAAGATATTTCTATTCATAAGCAGTACACTTAAGATATTTCTATTCATAAGCAGTATTCACAATAGCCAAAATATGGAAGCAACTCAAACATCCCTCAGTCAGACTTCCCTGGTGGTCCAGTGGTAAAGAATCCGCCTGCCAACGCAGGAGACACAGGTTTGATCCCTGGTCCAGGAAGATTCCACATGCCACAGGACAACTGTGCTCTGCCACAAGAGAAGCCATCACAATGAGAAGACCACGCACCGCAGTAAAGAGGAGCCCCCACTTGCTGCAACTAGAGAAAGCCCATGTGCCGCAATGAAGATCCAGCTCAGCCAAAAATAAATAAATTAATAAATTAATTAAAAATATCCCTCAGGGGGTGAATGGATAAACAAAATCTGATATATAATAATAGTACAATAGAATATTATTTAACCTTAAAAGGAAAGGAAATCCTGACACATACTATTAAAATAACATGGATGACCCTGAGGACATTATTTCAAGTGAAATAAGCCAGTCACAAAAAGGCAAATACTGTATGCTTCCATTTACATGAAGAACCTGGAGTAGTCAGATTCATAGAGAAAGAAAGCAGAGTGGAGGTTGCCAGGGTCTGGGGAGAGGGGGCTGGTGCTGCTGCTGCTGCTGCTAAGTCGCTTCAGTCGTGTCCGACTCTGTGCAACCCCATAGACGGCAGCCCACCAGGCTCCCCCGTCCCTGGGATTCTCCAGGAGAGGGGGCAGTGGGGAGTTATTGTTTAACTGAACAGTTTCAGTTTTGCAAGATGAAGAGTTCTGGAGATGGATGGTGGTGACAGTTGTATGACATGAATGGTGAATGTGCTTCATACCACTGAACCGCAGTTAAAAATGGTTAAGATGGTAAATTTTATGCTATGTGTTTTTACTACAATTTAAAAAATGTTTGGGGGCTCTGTAGTGGCCCAGCCTGGGGATGTGCAAAGCCCCACCTAGAGAACAGTGCCCAGTGGGTGGCACACAGCCCTCACCTCCAATCCTCAGCAGACTTTGCCCACTGCCTTCTCCACATGGCAGAGGCCTGGCAGGAGATGGGAGCCCATGATGTCCCTCCTGGTTCTGAGAATTGGAGCGGATGGAAACCTGGGCTTTTAAAAGTAGATAGAGAATTAAAAATACAATTGAAAATCCCACTCAGTTATTCCAAGATTAAAAGCATTCTTTAGAAACTGGGCTTTATTAGAGGATATGCTTCCTGCTTTGTGAGGGAGGGAGGGAGCTGGGTCACCCGTGCTCTTCGTAGGGGGCAAGCAGGTGAAATGATTATGAAATATGTCAAATAANAAATACAATTGAAAATCCCGCTCAGTTATTCCAAGATTAAAAGCATTCTTTAGAAACTGGGCTTTATTAGAGGATATGCTTCCTGCTTTGTGAGGGAGGGAGGGAGCTGGGTCACCCGTGCTCTTCGTAGGGGGCAAGCAGGTGAAATGATTATGAAATATGTCAAATAAATGGTCCTTTTTTTCTCCCCAGGAGATAAGGCAAGGTAATTTGGTCTGTCAGTCGCGCACACAGAAGACGTCATGGTCAACTGCATTAATACTGAATACTTTGTCCAGAGTCACAGAGCTAAAAGAAATTACAGAGTCTTTCTCCTGTGAATTCTGGCATGACTCTCAGCAGACCTTTCCCCACCTGAATTCACAAAAGAGATGCATAATAAAAGGCAGGGTCTACGGTGGGACCCAGAGCTTGCAGATTGTCCCAGGCGAGGTGGTCAGAGCCAGCGCTCTGTGACCTTACATCCTAGCCATTCCTGGGTCTTGTTAGAGCCCAAATCCCAGCTGTTTCCAGTGGTTCCCTGTGCCTCCCTGCCTGGGGCTGTTGCTCCTGTTCCTCTCTCTTCTGTGCTGTTGAAGCCCACCCAGCCCTTCTAACTGGATCCTGGCACCTTCCCCTCCTCTGATTGCACCTCACCTCTGTCTGCAGCTGTCATGGGAATTTTGCATTTGCAAAATTCTTCCCTAACTTCCCTTCTTCTTTCCCTAACACCCCAGACCGGAGACTCAGGCAGGCAGCCTCCCTGCCAGTGTCCAGTCTGGGGACTGGCACTGACGGTGGAAAAGATGAGTTTCTAAGGTCTCTACAAGTTTTCTCTTTTATAATCTAACAAACGGTTGTGAATAGTGGTTTAGTTTTTTCTTCTCTTTCTTGAGATTGGTGGTGATGAAACGGTGCTGTCAAGGCTGTGGTGGGCATTGGGATGCTCTTTAAATCCACTGTCAAGTTGCTGAGTTGTAAGAGGCAGTCTTTACCTCCACCCCTTCCAGAAGGGGCATCAGGGAGCCACACACGGGAACCCTTATCCAGTGTCTGGACAAAGCCTTTTCCTTTCGCTGCTTTTGGGGACTTTTTCGGTCTCTGGAACAGTCAGTCTTCTTTTCAACACAGTTATATTCCCTCAGGTAATGAGTAGTCCATTATTTTTAGGCTGTTTTACCCAATTAATTTTATTATCAGTTAATTACGTATTAAGTTTAAGAAAATGAATATTTGTTCAGTTTCTTAAGCTAAATCATTATATATGTATGTATTCCTTTTTAAAGATGCATGTCCATTATCTCCTGCAGATGGAGAAGACCGGTCTGGGGCCGCCTGGGCCTCTGAAACAGATCTTTCTACAAAGGTGCCTTCTTGGCTGTATGGGGTGGGCGCACAGGGCTGGGAGGGGCCTGGTAGGAGAGGCCCACAGCATGCGGCAGAGACCAGGCATCGCAGGTGAGAGGGGAAGGTCACTGTCAGACTGCCACTGCTTGGTGGTATCTGGGGTGAGGCGAGGTGGGTGCAGCCAAGAGCCAAGTGCGTGAGGGTGTGTGAAGATGAAACCAGCACCTGGAGGAGTGCGGCTAAAGGAAAAACCTCCTCTGGTCACTGCTGGGTTGTTGGGTGAAAGCCTCTCGGGTGACGGCACATCTGGTCCCCTGGGACCCAGACTCACCAAGGTGTGTGACCTGGAGCCAGCTGGTAGGCTTAAGGGGTCTCAGCTCCCCGGGTCTGCAGCAGGTACAGCTGTGTTGTGCTCTTCTGACATGCTGCGAGCCCGTGGGTCACCGGAAGTTGGCTCAATCTCTGATTCACATAGTGAGGGCAGGCGAAGGCCAAGGCTGCAGTACCAGGTGATAGCCGTTCCAGCTCCAAGACCCAGAATCGGGAGGAGATGCAACTTCCTTCCAGTGCCTGCTGTGGAGGAGGTGTCCAGCGACCGTCTACACCAGGAGTCAGCAAACTGAGGCCTATGGGCCAGATCCTGCCAGGTTCCTATTTTTGTATGACTTGAGAGCTAAGAATTACATTGTGAAGTAGTTTGAAAAACTCAAAAGAATAATAATATTGTGTGACATGGAAATTATATGAAATTACAATGTCTGTAAATAATGTTTTATTGGACTGCAGCCAGGCTTATTGTACTGCTTTTATGCTACAACAGGAGGAATGAAAGTCATGACACAGTTGATGTGCTAAGCCTAAAATATTTATTATCTGGTTCTTTACAGAAAAAAGTCTGTTGATTCCTGATCTACCTGTGGCAACTATAAGGGGAATTTTCTTTTCTTTTTTTTTTTTTTTTTAATATTTATTTATTTATTTGGTTGCACTGGGTCTTACTTGTGGCACGAGCTTAGTTGCAACATGTGAGCTCTTAATTGGCAGCATGCAGTTACTTGCAGCATGTGGGATCTGGTTCTCTGATCAGGGATCAAACCCATCCCCCCTGCATGGGGAGTGCGGAGTCTCAACCACTGGACCACCAGGGACGCCCGGCATTTTCTTTACAACAGACTAGATGGGACATTCCATGAGATTTGATGATAATTCACTTAATAAACATCTAAGCACATTCTCAGTTGGGTCACTGAGGAAAAAGAGATAAATCAGATCTAGGTCATACAAGGGAGGTGCCAGTCTGTGGGGAGACAGGCAGGTGTATGTGTATGTAAATTGCAATATAGAGGGATTAGCTCCACAGTGTATTTTTTCACAAAACTCCTGGAAGCATTGAGGAGGGCTGACTGCCTGGGGAAATCCAAGAGGGCTTTGAGAGGGGGTGATGCCTGAGCACCATACTAGTTTCAGCTGAGCAGAATGTGTGTTATGTTGTATAAGTCTAGGATGCCACCTCTGGTTACACAGTGCATACACACTGTACACACAACTGTACAGGGCAGCTCTGTTGAATGGACCTGGAAGGGCTCTTGGTTACAAGTGAGAGGTACCTAACTCACTTGAACCTAGACAATCAAGGAATTCATCTGTTCCTGAACGGAATTCTGGGCAACCAGGCATGGTTTATGTGGGAGCTCAGGCAATCAGAGCTTTGCCTCTCTCTGCCCATCTCTTGGCTCTGCTTGGCTTCTTCTTTCCATGAGTTAGGATAGATGGTGGTGGGCAGCCCAGATACAGAACCTCCCAGCAAAACAAAGCTGTCTAGAGGAGGCTCTCTTTTTCCCAAGGATAACACAACAATACCAGAAAAGGATTCTGATTGGCTGTTTGAGTCAGATGCCCATTTCTGAATCAACCACTGTACTGAGGGGCAGGGTGGAGTGGTCCTTAAGATTATCTGCTTCAGAGAGTCAGGGTTGGAGGGTGAAGCCATCGTAATTGAGGCCTCATGCAGTTGAGGAGGACTGGTTTCCCTAAGGGAACTTGCAAACAAAACCATATTTCCCTGGTGGTCCAGTGGCTAGGACCCTGAGCTCCCAATGCAGGGGGCCCAGGGTTTGATTCCTGGTCAGGGAACTAGATCCCAGCTGCTGCAACACAGCAGCACAGCCAAGTAGATAAATAAAAATAAAATATTTAAAAAAGCAGATCCACCACAAAGAGTCAGAAAGACCTCTTCCAGCAGACTAGGCAGAAAGTCTATAAATAGAACATCGCCAGGTCTATCCTGAGGGTCTCCACTGTGCCTAAAGCCATCATGAGTAGTGACCTTTAAGAAGTACCACTGGAAAATAAATGACCTGTGCAAGTTCGATACATGAAGCAGGGCACCCAGAGCTGGTGCTCTGGGACAACCCAGAGGGATAAGGTGGGAAGGGACGTGAGACGGGGGTTCAGGATAGGGGGGACACATGTATACCTGTGGCCAATTCAAGTCGATGTATGGCAAAAGCCATCACAATATTGTAAAGTAATTATCCTCCAATTAGAGTAAATTAATTAATTAAAAAAAAAGAAGTACCACTGGGCAGCCCTGCCCATTCTAGTCTGTGAGGACTGCTGACCTCTGAACCCAGATGGGGAAGAAAAAGCAAGCATCCCCCTCCCCACCTCTTCTCGAGGCTGTCAGAGCTCAGAGAATGGTTGGAGTTCACGTATTTGATCTGTGGAACTTTTTAAAATAACAAGATCACCCACTGATTGGGAGACAGTATTTACCAAAGATGTATCTGATATAGGACTGCTATCCAAAATATACAAAGAACTCTTTTTTGTTGTTGCTTTTGGCCGTACTGCATAGCATGCGGGATCTTAGGTGCCCTCAAGGGACCACAGTTCTACCCAATGCAGTGGAAATGCAGTCTTAACCACTGGACCACCAGGGAAGTCCCACAAAGAACTATTAAGACTCAACAAGAAAACCAACTACCCGGTTAAAAAATGGGCCAAAGACCTCAATAGACACCTTATCTACTGAAGATAAACAGACGACTAATAAGCATATTAAGTGATGCTCCACATCATATTCCATCAAGGAAATGCAATAAAACAAGACTCTTCCCTGGTGGTTCGGTGGTTAAGAATCCACCTCCCAAAGCAGGGGACATGGGCTCAATCTCTGGTCAGGGAACTAACATCCCACAGGCCGCAGGGCAACTCCTGAGCCTATGGGCCTCAACTAGAGAGAGGCTTGCACACCATCGTGAAAGATGCCACAACTAAGACCCAATGCAGCCAAAAACAAATAAATATTTAATTAAAAAGAAACAATAATTATAACTACACGCCAATTAGAATGACCAAAATCCCAAACACTGACAACATTAAATGCTGATGAGGAGGAGGAGCCACAGAAACCCTCCATCATTGCTGGTGGGAATGCACACCCGTCACTTTGGAAGACAGTTTATACGTTTCTTACAAAGCCAAACGTGTTGTTACTATAGGATCCAGCAATCGCGCTCCTTGGTATTGACCCAAAGGAACTGAAACTTATGCCCACGTGAAAACCTGCACAGGGATATTTATAATAGCTTTATTCACAACTGCCAAAACTCAGAAACAAGCAAGATGTCCTTGAGTAGGTGAGTGAATAAATAAACAGTGGTACTTCCAGGCTGTGGAATACTATTCAGAACTAAAAAGAAACAAGCTCTAAAGCTATAAATAAGACTAGGAGGAATCTTAAAGGTATGTTACTAAGTGAAAGAAGACAATCTGAAAAAGCTACATACTGTGTGATTCCAACTAAAAGACAATCTGGAAAAGTCAAAACTATGGAAACAGTAAGAGAAAAGTGGTTGTGGGGGTGGAGGTGGGTGGGAAGAATGAACAGGCAGAGCACAGAGGATTTTTAAGGCTGTGAAGATTTTCTGTATGGTATCAAGGTGATGGATACATGTCACTTAACACAGAAGATATAACATCAGGAGTGAACTCTAAGGCTGATTACGGATTTTGAGCGATCATGGTGTGTCAGTGCAGGGTTGCTGCCGCTGCTGCTTAGTTGCTTCAGTCCTGTCTGACTCCTCGAGACTTTAAGGACTGCAGCCCAGCAGGCCCCTCTGTCCATGGGATTCTCTAGGCAAGAGTACTGGAGTGGGTTGCCATGCCCTCCTCCAGGGGATCTTCCTGACTCAGGGATCAAACCCGGGTCTCCTGCATTGCACGTAGATTCTTTACTGCTGCCACCAGGGAAGTCCCCAGTGTAGGTTCACCCTTGGTGAGATGTGTGCCACTCTGCTACATGACGGTGACCATGAGGGAAGCTGTGCCTGTGTGCAGGAGAAGGCATATGAGAAGCCTCTGTACCTTCCTTTCACTTTTGTTGTGAATCTAGAACTACTCTAAAAAAAATTAAGTTTCAAAAAAATGATAAGAATTTCTGAGTTAAAAGGATACACCTTTCTTTTAAAAGCGCCTTCACTCAGCCACCAACCATGGGAATTAAGTTTTGTAGTGCATTTAATAGACAATGAACACTGAGCAAGGTCACAAATACATGTTGAGATTACAAGACAGGACACCGAGCAGAAACCAGCAATCACATGCAGCCTTGTGATGGCTGCCTGGCCTAGAGACATGCATCTAACATCATTCTGGCACATGCCAGCCGGCACCTCTCTCACTGCCTCCTCTGCTCTATACACAGCATTGTTTCTTAAAGGTGGGTCACTGCAGGGCAGGAAGAATGACACACACGTGCCTTGTGCATTTCTTATGTATTTAAAAATATATGTAAGGGAAATTCCCTGATGACCCAGTGGTTAAAGCTCTACACTTCCACTATAGGGGCATGGGTTCAATCCCTGGTTGGGGAACTAAGATCCCACATGCTGAGTGGCATGGCCAATTTTTTTTTAATTAAAAAAATAAAAATACATGTGATATGGAGATAAGACGTATAGCAGTAGCCCATGCACACCCATGCTTATGGAAAATATTGGATGGAAACACACCCAATATCTCAGGGACATTATTAATGGATGCCTGGGGGTAATTTTACTTTTCCCCTTTTCCAAAGTTTCTGTGATGGTCTTATGTAACATTTACAAAAATGCCTTTTTATGAAATACAGTGCAGGTTGGTCTCACTTGGGACTCTTATGCTTGAGGTGGCAACAGACCCAAGAAATTCTTTGGACAAGTCCTAATCATTCATGCTGTCACCAGAATAAGACCCTCTTGTGGACAGAGACAAGCTACTGTCACAGGCAAAAAAAAAAATCCTTTGTTCAGACTTTGACCTCACAAATGAGCAAACCTCGAAACCCTTTTTCCCCTGCTCCACAGTACTGGGACACCCAGAAATTTTCTCACATGCCCCTCCTTCCAGACCACCTGCTGGCTTGGCTGAGTCTCCCACCCATCCTCTGTGATGCTTCCCCCCCCTTCCCCCCCCCCCCCCCCCCCCCCACCCCATCCCCCTC
>SJYA01001349.1:1952378-1997652 GCA_006410615.1 Neotragus moschatus | reverse complement strand
GCAATCCACACCCCCACCTCAACCCCTGCCCCCACCCCGCCCCTGTGGGCCTGGCCTGCTGTAGAGCTCCTCCGAGAGTGTCCTATGACTGCGGTGCTGCCCTGCATCTGGGCTGGCTTCACCACTTGGCAGTAGAAGAGCCACCATGATACCTCCCCACAGACACTGAAAGGGCCTTGAGCGAAAACTCATATGTCCAGAGCAGTTCAATGTCTAGGGCAGCTGCCTAGAGAGGTTTAGTACAACCGGAGGAGTGGTGGTCACCACCCATTTCCCCACTGAAGGGGGATTCGGTTTATCTGTTGCTGTTGTTTTATTGTGTTTTGGTTGCACCATGTGGCAGTCAGGATCTTCCCCATCTAGGGATTGAACCCATGCCCACTGCACTGGGGATGTGCAGTCTTAACCATTGGACCACCACGGAAGTCCTGTTGGTGGTGATGACATAACTCCTCTCTCCACACACACAACACATGCACAATCTCCCGCTGGGTGGACTTCATATAGGTCCAGGACAGGGGGATGGAAAACGTCTCAGGACAGGGAAATCAGGAGTCTTTAGGAATGGAGGGTGAAGAGACAGTCTTCATCCCCTTCAGAAACTGAGGTTAGGTATTTTAAAGCCTTATGACTATCAAAGAACTTTCAGTTTCATCTAGGAAACAGAGCAGAGTAAAATTTCAATTTTAAACCTATGTTACCTCTTTAAATGCATAAAATGCCTTCAGAATTTCCCAGGTTACATTTATACTTCTGTTTAGAGATTTTTGTTTTGTTAGTGGGGTTAATGAACTTAGGAGACTAGGAAAAGCAGGGAGAGGCTGTAGGGATGGTTGAGGCCGGGTACCCAGGTCACTGCTGATGAGAGTGAGACCCTGGGGGAGGGTCCTTGCCTCAGGTCCCCGACTCCCCAGCCAGGAGGAGAGAGTGGGGGAGACAATGATTCTTGGCCTTCATACTTGGCCACTGAGTGTCTCCTTGATGCCAGGTACCTTCTGGGCATCAGGACAGAGCCAGGGACCAGAGGAGCTCCAGACCATGGGCTGACCTGCTGGTAGACTGCAGTGAGTGCAGTGAACGAAGCCAAGCCAGAAAGGTGATGGAAAGCGTGCAAGTGGGGGACTTCATGCCAGGTAGTCAGTGAGGGTCTCCCTCAGAAGTTGACTTCTGAGATGAAATCTGTGTGATGAGTATGAGGGGAGCTCTGAGTGGGGAAGAGGGCAGATGAAAGGCTCATGCAGCTGGAGGGGAGTGAGGGAAAGGAGCGGGTGAGGGTCAGAGAACCAGCTGGTGGGTGGGGTAGGCTGAGGTATGAGGTGCATTCCACACACCACCACAAGCTCATTCCCAACTCTGAGGCCCCCTCTCCCCACAACAGGGCGGCCTGGATGTTCCCACCTGGGGAAACTTCTCTAGAGAATGTGCTCTTTACAAAGAATGGTTGGAGAGGAGCCCTGAGAGGCATGTGTACCAGCGGACCCAACTTCAGGGGATATGGGGCCCCAGGGAGACCTGCCCAGAGCAGAGAGAGCCCAGCAGGCTCTCAGGCTGCCATCAAGGCTCAGCAGGCAGCTGAGGGACATGGCCTTGAGGGCAAAGCCAGTGAGGGAAGCCATGGGGATGCGGAGTCCAGTGCACGCGAGACAGTTTTCTCAGTCAGAGCCACTCAGCAGGTGCAGGTGCTGTGGGAAACACTACGGTGCTTCCTCAAACACTTAAGCATAGAATTACCACATAAGCCAGCAATCCCCCTTCTAGGTATATCCTCCAAAGCATGGAAAGAAAGGACTTGCAGAGATATTTGCACACTCATGTTTGCTGCGGCATTATCCACAATAGCCAAAAGGTGCAGACAACCCAACTGGCTATCAACAGATAAATGGATAAATGAATTGCACTATATACACACAATGGGATATTAGTCAGTCACAAAAAGGAATGCAATGCTGATACAGCTTACAACACGATGAACCTTGAAGACATTATGCTGAGTGAAATAAGCCAGGCACAAAAGAACAAACACTGCACTATGATTCCACTTATATACTATATCCAGAGTAGTCAAATGAACTGAGACAGAAAGCAGGATGGCTGCCGGGGGCTGGGGGAGGGGAGATTGGGAGTTAGTGCTAATGGGTCTAGAGAGTCAGTTCAGGAAGATAAAAAAGTCTGGAGATGGATGGTGGTGATGGTGACACAACATTACGGATATATTAATACTCAGCGACACTAAACTGCACACTTAAAAATGGGTCAAAATGGTATATTTTATGTTATGTATATACCACAATAAACGATAAACAAAGGTGTTCACATTGACTCGGGCTGACTTGGGAACCAGTGATCTGTCAGTAGAGGTGTGCAAGAGAGGCTGGACACTTTCTGGATGCTGGGGAAGGAGAACGAAGCCAAGGGAGCAGAGTGCAGGTCACCCTGGACCTTGGGTCAGGACAGAGACATGTGGGCCAACATGTTTTGAGCCCTCAAAACATGTACGCAGGCCTGAGCTTAGGTTGGCATACATTATCTCTTTCTGCCCTGAGGCCACGAGGCAGGGTCAGGATTACCCTCACTGGACAGACGGGATGCAGCACCAGAGAGCGTCAGTCATTGCTGCCTGCCAAGATCTTCTTCCATGGAGGCCCAGCTGCCTGGTCTCAGGTCACTTCCAAGTGACTGCCCAAGGTCACTTTCCTTCCCAGGCAGCCCATTATCTATGACTGATCTATGTGGGGCCACTGAGGCCTGGCCAGCTTGCTCTATGTAACTCTGAACATCACTGACATTCCACTTCAGGAGTCTCCCCTCCTTATTGAGCCTGTCTAGCAGCTAGAATCTTCTCTTTGCCCATGGCTGCTTTCTCCCTGTCCTTCCTCAGATGTTGATTCGGGAACCTCCTCCATAAACTTCCTGCTTGATGAACTCCTCAGGCTTAGCTCAGGGAAACCCATCAGCAGTGTTTGTCGAGGTCACTCAGCTGGGTAATGGGGAGGGTGGCTGGGGGCAGGGAAGGGTACCTGATGTTCTTGGACAGAGGGAAACTCTCCAACCCTCAGGAGAGTGGGTCAGAGTTTCTTGGATGACTCTGGCCCTCAGCACCCAGCCAGCCCGAGGCCAAGGGTGCCTCATGCTTGTGATAGCCATAGTGCCCTTGTATATCAGCAAAACCACACCACAAATGATGCTGGTGCAAAATTCCAATAGACAGCCTGGCCCATTAATGGTCTCTTATATATTTAAATTGGGCGTGATCCATTTGGGAATGGTAACTTTATTCATGGAGATTGCACCATCTAATTTGAATACAGCAAACTGTACCTGAGAGATATGGCGGCTCCACGGTTTCTTCTCTCCCAATTCCTGTCCAGTCTGGGTTGGGGGCCCTGGCACCGTCACTTTTGATCTTTTTGTCTTCACTTAGTTGAGAAGAGAATGTGCGGCTGAAGTCAGTTGAAACTGACAAGAAGTTAGGCCATGGTCTGAGTTCCACTCTGTTACCTGGACAAACCATGTAACCACTCTGAGGCTCTGTTTCCTCATCTGTCAGTGACCAGGTCGGTAGGAGAACTGTACACCAGTGAATATACAGGAGACTCCAGCATGGAGCCCTACTTCCATCCCCAACCTGGCCACCCAGTGGCAGGACTATCTGAGCTCTGAGGAGTGCCGGCCAGGGCTGGAAAAACAGAGGGACAGCAGCGCCTGCTATGGGGCCTGGCAAAGAGCCTGGTACCCTCCAAGGCACCCTGGAAGTCTTTGGCTCTCCCGTCAGCCTCTCCCACTGTCCCACCTACCCAGACACCATTCTAGGTAGGTGTCTAAACCCAGCAGTGCAGCAAGGCTGCAAGTCCTCTCTGCTCTCCGATCCTTGGCTCATGAGGGGCTATTATCACCCCCACCTCCAGGCCAAGTCTCTGAGTGAGGGATCAGGGACTTGGCCCCTTCTCAGAAGCTCTCCAGCATTACATTTTCATGCTTACCCTCCATTCATCTTCCTCCACCAGCCTGGGGGAACTTTAGCTAGTCTTAGGGGAGGATGGAGGAGGGAAAAGCTGGCTTTTCTGATCAGTATTCCTTTGATCTACTGCTGATGGCATGAATGTCCAAAGCCTCCTGAGTTTCAGGCTTTTGGGGTGGGTGGTGAATTTCATAGACCTAGAGCTCCAATACTTCGGCCACCTGATGCAAAGAGCTGACTCACTGGAAAAGACTCTGATGCTGGGAAAGATTGATGGCAAGGGGAGAAGGGGGTGACAGAGGACAAGATGGTTAGCAAGTTGGATAGCATCACTAACCCAATGGACATGAGTTTGAGCAAGCTCCAGGAGGCAGTGAAGGACCAGGAAGCCTGGAGTGCTGCAGTCCATGGGGTTGCAAAGAGTTGGACAGAACTGAGCAACTGAACAACAACAAGAGCTTTGGAGGGTTATTTTCCCCGCCTTGGTTTCTTGTATCATCTTTCCTGAAGCATCAAATAATGGAAATACTGGACACAAAAATTCACATCAGCTTTTTGTTTGGATCACCTTAATCCTCATTTCTTTCTATGTAAGTAACAATAGGAGGGTGGGCATGAAGGCAGTTTTTCTTTTTTCCCCCAATAATGGGATCATATGTATTGTCAGATTTTCATTTTCATTTAGCAATATGTACTCTTTTCACACAAATATTTATAAACATCTTTCCACATAAATAAATATAGAACAAATAATTCACATTACTTAATATATCAACCACATTATCCACCCCCTACCCCATCCCACACAAACACTGATCTCTTTCCTCAAGGGCAGAGTTGATTGTTTAAAAATAGGCTTGCACATGTTGTTGTGGCTTTCTCATATTTCTCCCAAATTGTTCCCCAGGCCTCCCTGAGGTCCCCTAGGGAGGATGTGGGGTGAGGAGTGGAGGTCAGGAGGCCAGTAGGGGCCACAGGGCTCTACCACCACCTGCACAGAGCTGGAGCTCAGCTGATCTGCCTCGGTGAGGGGAAAAGGTTTCTGGACTGTGTATTTTGCTCTTCTTGATAAATCTGATCATGTTCAAGATCAATAAGGAACATATGAACTTAAGAGTCTTTCTCAGTGCCCAATTATAACTGCATCTACTTTTGGTTTCATAATGAAAATATAGCATTAGGAAGAAGGAAGACATTGGTGGGAGATGTTCTCGGCAGCTGAATTGGTAGAGAGGGGTTTTACCCAGAATCAAAACTGCAGAGAAGAACTGAAAGCGGAAGTGAAGAGTTCTAGTCTGAAGTGGGAGTATGACGTCACCATAAAGTAATGAGACTTGCAGGCCCACGTGACTCTGTGAAGACCTCTGTAAGATGGACCAAAGAGTGGTGAACAAGTAAATCGACTCGAAATAACTTGTACACACAACACAGGGTATCAGAAGGTGTGCCAAGGGATGGGTCTGGCTGGGTGTGCTGCCTTTACAGCCAAGTGAACAGCCTTATGGCTTCTTCAAACCTGATATCAAGGCCTGACTGGGCAGTGGCTGAGGTCAGCAGGGTGACCAGACCATTCAGGAGTACTCGAAGGCACATGTGTCCTCAGGAGGCAGGAAGGCTTGCATGGGGATACATAGCTAGTCTGGAACTCAGGTCTCCTGCCTCTGTTCAGGGCCCTTCTCAGCACCAGTTGCTTTTCCAGGACCTGGCAGTTGTCAAGAGGTGCTTCCTTCTCAGTTCAAGGCAGAAAAAGGAAGCTGCAGTGAAGGGAATCAGCAGGCAGACCAGGCCACTAGTGCCACGTGGCCCACGAGGTGAGAGGTGCCCCAGGAGGGACACCCCTTCATCTCATGGAAAACATGCTGATGGGTCTCCCTGCCATTGCCTCCTTGTTTCTTGGGCGGGATAAACTGTTTGGTCTTTGGACAAGATTATTTTTGCACAAAACAGGATTGTTATCACTTAATTGAAAATAATTATCCAACGAAAATTGAGCTCCACTTGTCTCGCTGGAAATAAAGAAGTGAACATTTTGGCCAGTTTCACTGATGCAAAGGCAGACATTTTAAGAAAATGAAAGTAATGAGAACAGACTGCATTCTCAGCAGGAAGCCTTGGGAAATCTCAGGGCCTCCCTTGAGTGGCTCCCATGGCTGGGAAGACTAGTTCACCCCCTGTCCAAGTCAGGGCTTGTTCCAATGAGTCTGTAGTGGAGGGGAGGGGTTCTGACTGAGCCAGAGTATCACTGAGTGTGGTGGCAGGGATGCAGGTGATCTCACTCAGTGGTTTAGTCCCCCAAGGGGTTTTCCTCATAGACAGGCCCCAGACTCCTTCGGAAACAAAGAAATAGAGTCAGGGCAAGGAGAGAGAGTTGCTGACCTAAATCTAATGCAGGAGGTCACTTCTTTCCTTCTTCCCCATGCCCTCCAGCACAGGGACTGCACCTCCAACCGCCCGGAAACCTGAGCCCAATCTCCAAGCCCTCAGAGATGCTCCATCAGTCTCATCCACCCGCCCTGATGACCACCAACTCCATCTGCTTGCCTAAGCACTCCCTGGCTTTGTTCAAGTCCTCCCATCCTCGCTGTATCAGTTATTGCTGCCGCAGCACAGCTGCCTAACACACAGCCATGAACCTCTGTAGCCTACAGTAACAGGTAGTTCTTTCCCACGGCTCTGTACCTCCACTGACCTCCGCTGCACTGACCCATGAATCCACAAGCAGGAGGGGTGGGTGTGCTGCATGCACGCTCTTATCCTCCAGGATGACAGGCTAGCTGGGCACATCCTTCTCCTGGTGATGAACAGGTAGAAACATCTGAAGTCTCTTAATTAAGGTCAAATCTCAGAACTGGTATCCAGTCACTCCTGCCCCATTCCATCCATTGACCAGAATAAGTCACAGACCAAGCCAGCAGTCCAGGACTAGTAGAGTACACTCCTGCCGTGATGTAGCTGTGGCCAGAGCCTGGGAGAAGGAGGGGAAGCCTACCAGTCTAGTTCTCACCTTCCTGCTAGAATCCTCACTTCTGGTCTCACCCCCTCTAGTCTGTTCTGCACAGAACAGTTGCTCCTTCTACAATGCAAACCTGACTATGTCACTTTTCAGCTTAAAATCCTAAAAACTCTTCCTTTTCTTTTTCTGAGAATAATTAAAACTCAGTTGAAAATGTTCTGTCCTTAAGGCTAGCCTAAGGGTCCTATGAAATGTGTCAAGAGCACAGCTGTCATGGAGGCCCTTCAGACTGAGCTTCCCTGGCTCTTCTCTCTTCCAAGGGCAGCTCTGGCTGTGCACACATGTGTGTGGCAGTGTGCAGGTGACCGACCACCTGTGTGTACCAGTGCACCTTGCAGGAACACGATGCAGACTCCCAAGAGCGTGGGAGCAGCAGCTGCGGGATGGGGTACTCTTGTGTGTGGCTGCCCAGGAAGGCCACGACACAACTCTGGCTTGGAGGCAGGGAGGTTATTACTCTCCTTCCAAACCCAAGCACAAATCCACCCAGAGGGTTTCCCATTGAATCCACTTGTGCTCAATAAAGCTGTCTGCTGCTGCTAAGTCGCTTCAGTCGTGTCCAACTCTGTGCGACACCATAGACAGCAGCCCACCAGGCTCCCCTGTCCCTGGGATTCTCCAGGCAAGAGCACTGGAGTGGGTTGCCATTTCCTTCTCCAATGTATGAAAGTGAAAAGTGAAAGTGAAGTTGCTCAGTCGTGTCCGACTCTTAGCGACCCCATGGACTGCAGCCTACCAGCACCCTCTGTCATAAAGCTGCCTAGAGAAGTACTATTCAAGATGTGACCTTAGACCAGCACTGGTCTGAATTTTTGGTTAAATGTCCAAGAAGGAGTAAGGAGTTCGTACCAGAATGTACATCACTGTGACACCAGGCTCCCTGTTTAGTTCAGCTGACTTTTCTTTGTAGCAAGACTTTCTCCAGGAAGGAAGCAATGATTGACTCTGATGGAAGCTCCTTATCTAGCGTGGACTGGTAAATTAATAATTTGTGGCCTGGCCACTTTGACACCTGATAGCTCAGTTATAAAGAATTCACCTGTAATGCAGAAGACCCTGGTTCGATTTCTGGGTCAGGAAGATCTGCTGGAGATTCTTGGGCTTCCTCTGTGGCTCAGTTGGTAAAGAATCTGCCTACAATGTGGGAGACCTGGGTTTGATCCCTGGGTTGGGAAGATCCCCTAGAGAAGGGAAAGGCTACCCACTCCAGTATTCTGGCCTGAAGAATTCCATGGACTGTACAGTCCATGAGGTCGCAGAGTCAGACACGACTGAGCAACTTTCACTTTCACTTTGAGATGGCCCGCTCTCCTTTGCTTCCAGAGACATGGATCTGAGGTGCTGAAACATCTTTGAATGGCACCCCAGAGTAAAATTATAAGACACTGGGCAAAAGCGAGTAATTAAAAAATTAATACAGTGCTGTAATAAAAAAGGGACTCTACTTTAATATAACAACAGATGGTTGCCTAAATAAATTATATATGCTTCCTTAATGAAGTCAACTGCACTCATAGTTTGGGGAATTTCTAACAGGATGAAAAAAGCTGAGTAGTTTTTAAAAATACTACTGTTTTTTTTAAACTCAGAAAACAGTAGTTTTTTAAAAGCATGATACAAAATGGTGTGAGCAGTCTACTAGGTAACATGTAGATTCGGTAAATGTGCACACATTCACATAGCCTGAAGGAAGTGCATGAAGGAAGTGGATATGTTAGCATGGTGTGAGTATACCCTTTTCTTCTTTCTTTTTCAAATTTCCAAAGTATAATTCTGTTACTTTACAATGAAAAAAATTTAATACCTGTTGATAACACATTTCTAAGGCCTCTTCAGTTGGTACCTTTTTTCATTGTCTTTTTGGTTTCTAGTATTAATATATTACAAAACCATTAATTCCTTTCTTGGTGGTCCAGTCACATCATTTTCTGTCATGCTTTTAAAAAAACTTACTATTAGATTCTCAGCCTTTTTCATCCTGTTAGAAATTCCCCAAACTATTATGAGTGCAGTTGACTTCATTAAGGGAGCATGTATAACTTATTTAGGCAACCATCTGTTGTTACATTGAAATAGAGTCCCTTTTTTACTAAAGCACCGTATTAATTTTTTAATGACTACCTTTTGCCCAGTGTCTTCCTTGGTAGTCTAGTGGCTAAGTCCCCATGGTCCCAATGCAGGGGGCCTGGTTGGATTCCTGGTCAGGGAGCTAGATCCCACATGCCACAACTAAAGATCCCGATGCCACCACTAAGATGCAGCACAGCCAAATAAGTAAATAAAAATATGGAAAAGCTCCTTTGGTTCAGAAATATAAACTCAGAACTTATGATCACTCAGACTGGATTCTTGTTCATTCGTTCACTCAGTCAACAAATATTTCCTGAGGACTCATGAGTGCCCTTCCAGCACTGTGATGCAATAATATCATGTCCCTGTCTCAAGGCGGGTGCACTCTCCCTTGCATTCTCCATGATTTGCTTAACAAACACTTGCCCACTTTGCACTATGCTCTGACCTGGGCTGGCATGTTGGGGACAGAGGCAAATTCAGCCAGGGGAAAAGAGACATGGGCTTGATCCCTAGTTGGGGAAGATCCCACATGCCTCAGGGCAACTAAGCCCCTGTGCTACAACTACTGAAGCCTGCATACTCTACAGCCCGTGCTTCACAACAAGATAAGCCACTGCAATGAGAAGCCCGTGCACCAGAACTAGAGAGTAGCCTCCGGGCGCTGCAACTAGAGAAAACCCGTGCACAGCAAGACCCAGCACAGCCAAAGATAAATAAATAAAAAATAAATAATAAATAAAATTTTAAGTGTATTAAAAAAGACATATCTCTTTATATATGTGCATACATTCCCAAATGTTCTATATGCATGTCTACATAAACAGTAATTTTATTACTTTTTTCAAAAAAATGGATATTAGAATATATTCAGTCCTGCAACTTCAGTGCTTATTTTTCTGAAACAAAGCATTGTTGTTGTCGTTTAGTTGCTGAGTCGCGACTGACTCTTTGTGACCTCATGGCTTGCAGCCTGCCAAGCTCCTCTGTCCATGGGATTTCTCAGGCCAGAATACTGGAGTGGGTTGACATTTTCTCCTCCAGGGGATCTTCCCGACCCGGGGACTGAACCCACATCTTCTTCATTGGCAGAAACAAAGCTTACAAATGTGCAAGTGCTGGGAGATCACAGAGGACGAGCTACTGGTGCCAGAGCAAGGTGGCCCTGATGGTGGCTGTGAGCGTGAGATCTTCACAGGCATCCTGAGAGGTCTTCCCACCCTGAAGCTTGAGCTCTCTGCTGCCTGCTTGTCCAGCCTGGCTTCACTAAGCCTGCCCTGGATGTGGTAGGATTTTGCTAGACAGAGAGGTGGGAGGAAGGGATGCCGGGAGGAAGGAATGGCAGAAGTAAAGGCCTAGAGGGAGATGAGATGGCCCCTCTGTGGTGCAGACCCTCATCAAACAATTGTGAGTATATGCACAGACCCAGGTAAGTCTTCACTTATGGCAATGTCTTTTTTCTGTTCTTCCTTCCAGAGCTCCAAACCCAGCAATCCCAAACCTGCCTCTCCAGTCCCTCCAGCACCAGAAATCAGGGAGTGGCCTTGCTGGGAAAAGAAGTTAGTTTGCATTGGAATAGTGATACTGGGGTCTCAACTCATTATAAGAGCAAATGTTGTTCTAAAACATTAAGGAAAGAGTTGCATTTACAAAGTCCGTGTTGTTTACATGGTGAGGAGATAATAATTCATGACAAGGTAGAGAGTGGGGTTTGGAGAGGTCCCACTGTCCTCTGTCCACTAAACACCACCTGGTGGGCAAACCCAGCATGTGCTTACTTCCACTTTGACAGCTGGTCTTACAAAATGGGGACCCTTTAATCATGGGAATTCACCTAATGCTAATCTAGATAATTAAAACAAATACAAAAACAAAAAACCAAAGCAAAATACCCTACAGAAATTCAGAAGGAACCACTGCTAACTTGTACAGATAGGCCAGGCACATTTCTGCATCATATTTGGTTCACACTCCTGAAATGACTGGCTCGGGGCCTCACTGGGTGGGTGACAGGGGCAGGGTTTCTTCTGAGATCCTCCTGGTCCAGGCTGCTCTGAAGTGAGCTTGAGTGGGCTTGCTGGCCCCAGGCCAAGGCCAGGACACCAGCAGGTCCCTTACATGCTTGCTTCACATTGCTTAACCCACCTGCATGCCTCTTCCTTGTCAACTCTCTATCCTTTCCTGGGCCTTAGTGTTGTCCTCTATAAATTGAGGTAAGAGTTGAGGGGACAAAAAGGTCATTACAAAATAAAATGAGGAGGAGGGATTGCTTTGGTGATTCAGTGGTTAAGAATCTGCCTGTCAATGCAGGGGACATGGGTTTGATCTCTAGTCAAGGAAGATTCTACATGCCATGAGGTGACTAAGCTTGTGTGCCTTAACTACTGAGCCCACAAGCCACAACTACTAAACCTGTGCCTAGAGCCCATGCTCTGCAAGAGAAGCCACCACAATGAGAAGCCCATGTCCTGCAACCAAAGAGTAGAAAGCCTATGTGTAGCAAGAAAGACTCTGTGCAGCCAAAAAAAAAAAAAAAAAAAAAAAAATCCCAAACAAGGAGAAAACAGATCAGCCAAGAGCCTGACCCAGTCTGGGTTCAAGGCTACAACCCAAGACCTTTTCCTGAGATCTTCTCGCGCTATCCTTCTGTCTATATTTTTTGGTCCTCAAAGTTTAAGTTCCCAATCAGTTCCCTGCTCCCCTTCACACTCACAGACTTACAAAGCCTAGCCCTCCAGCCTGGGCCCACTCATTTGTATCCCAAAGTACAGTGACTTGGGGGCTCAGCCACATCATCTAGACCCTTTCCTCCACCTCCACATCCGTCCACTCTCCCCTGCACCCTACAGCTGGGACAGCTGCCCAGTCCCCACCTCCACCCCCCAGCAGAGATCACTGACAAAGCAGATCACTTGACCTGCCATGCTAGGATCCTTCCTGGACTCAGCACAACAGACCACTCCCTCTGGTGACCTGTCACATCCCTCATCCTTTACCCGCCCCACCTTCCCACCTGAATGTACTCCTACTGGCCTCAGAGCCTGTGAATGAGGATATCTGAGGCATTCAACCTCCACTATTCATTCTTTGAGCCTGTAAGTCTTAGTATAGGAGCCACCTCTCAGCAGAACCTTCCCTGATTCCACACTTTCAACTTAAGAGAAACTGAGCCTCCTGTCCCTGCCCTTCCCAGATCCACAGACTCCGTATCAGTCACCTGTGTATGTATCTATTACATTCCAGCATTTTTCCATTTTCATTTCAAAATACTTTAAAAAACTGATGTATAATTTATATGCAGTAAAGTGCAGTTACAGCTCAATACATTTCTCATATGTACACACCTGTGTATGGGTTTGGGATAGAGAAGTACAAGCTAGAAAGCTAGAAGACTCCCTGTGGGTCCATGTGTGGTGAGGAGGGGGTGCTACCTGTAGGTAACTTAGATGCTGGAGGCCAAAGAAAGTAGACACACAGCCAGCATCCTGGGATGGGGTTAAGAGATCTCAGGATGAGATCCTTGATCTAGATTAAGAACAATTAGTTTTCACATAGGTGAGAGATCATGCTGAATATACAATTTTAAAAATCTCGGTAACTTAATAACTTCTTGCTCAGTTGAACTGATTGCTATCATTTATTCCTTCATTCACCCACTATCAAACATTGCCAATAACGACAACTATAAAGAATATTCTATGGCCATCTTAGCCAATAATTTTTTAAGGTCATTCCTGATTAATGTATAGGGTAGAGTCCTAGAAGTGGAGACACTGGGCCAGAGAATAACCCTTGTAAGACTCTTTACATACATGGCCAAAGAGCTGACATGGAATGTGTTAGTCTGTTTGAGCTGCCATAACAAAATGGCACAGACTGGGTGCCTTAAAACAACAGAAATTCATTTTCTCACAGTTCTGGAGGATGGAACTCCAAGATCAGGGTGCTGGCAGGGTTGGATTCTTCTGAGGCTTCTTTCCTGGCTTAGAGATGGTGGCTCTCTTGCTGCCTCTTCACAGGGTCTTCCCTCCATGCATGTGGCTCTGGTTTTTTGCCTGCCCTAATTTCCTCTTTTTATAAGGACTGTCCTAGTGGCCTCATTTTAACCTTACTACCTTTTTAAAGGCAGTTAGAGTCACATGCTGAAGTACTAGGAGTAGGGCTTCAATATCTGGGGAACACAGTTCACCCCACAACAGAATTCTTCCTGAGAGGCTGGAAATGTCCTTTGATGGCTTGTGGCTTGGCTGAGGTTCCCTCGGTTCCTTCCTAAGCTGAGATGTATTTTTGTGTAACGCCCTCCCCTTGTCTCTCAGCCTCACCTGTTCCCCTTTTTTGTCTCTCACCCCATCACTGTCCACAGCTGTCAATCAGCCTAAAGTAGAGATTCTCAACTTCTGATGCACATGGGAGTCTGAGAGCTTAAAAAACTATTCTGGGGTCTAGGTCCCAACCCAACAGATTCCCATGTTGCTGGTCTAGGGTACAGCCGAGATACGAGGAACTTTAAAGCTCTTTAAGTGGCTCAGTGTTTTGCCAACCTCCAGTTGCTGGTCTCTCTTCTTTGCTTTTGCAAAGCATGAGACAGGGCACAGGGGCTGTTTAATTACCATCTTCCAGAGTTAATTAAAGCTCCATATTCTAAAGCCTGTTTTAAACTTCCCTAAACAAGTTCATTTTAAAGCATGGTGGTAATTTGGCTCTTTTGTTAAAATTAAGTCCTTAGAGCAAAAATTAAAAGACAAAAATGGAAAACCACTGGGCATAGAAAATCCACCCTGAATTTAATAGAGTCTCTTAAGTCGTGGACCGTAGTGAGACTCTTGCTTCTCAGTATGGCTGGGGCAGCTCGCTATACATCGTGGTCCTTGAGGCTTATGTTCTGTGTAAGCTTTTAAAAAAGAAGAGGATAAAAGCTAATTTTCATGAGAGCCCTGTTTCTGCGGTGGGATGATTAGAAAACTGTTAAGTCTGAGCTCCCTCAAGTTTCACACCCCAATCCTCAATGTTGGAAACAAAGTTTTTCTACCCAGGGGTGAATCTCACAGACACAGTAAGCAAAAGAAGCCAAAGATAAAATGGAATGGATGATTCCATTTAGATGAGGTTCAAGTACAGGTGAAACTGACGACAGTGACAGGAATCAGACATGGGTTGCCGCTGATGTGTGTGTTTCTGGGAGGACAGTTGGACACTAAACACTTTTCCAAGGCCTTGGTGACGGACAGATGGGCGTATGGCTCAGACAATTTTGGGGAAGACATCGGAAATACCGGCTCCCTTTCGAATCATGGTTTTCACAAGTGGACAAGGGCCCACCGTTGGCAGGACAGGGTCACAGCCAACAGGCCCACCCCGGTGCAGTCTGGCCTCTGCTTGCTCGCTCTGCTCCTGCACCTTCAGCTCCACCCTCACAGGTCATCAGCTGGGCTCCTTCCCTCCACCACTTTTGTGCATGTGTCCTTCCTGCCCAGGATGACCCTCCTGATTCTGTTCACCTGGAGTTTGATCATCACACAGCAGGAAGTCACTCCTCTGCCTCCAGGGATGTCATTAATCGCACCCTTCACTTGCCACTAATTGTTTTTGCCATTAGACTGGGTACTCCTTTAGGGGCAGTACTGCCTCTGTTGGCAATGCTGGGCATGGTGCCAGGCACTAGTAGAGGCTTTAAACAGTGTTTGTCACCGAACTGTGTTAGTTTAAAAGGAGAAGCAGAGAGTTTTAGACAAAAGTCTTTTGTTAAAGCCATCCATCTAGTCATAACAATATTTGAAACCAGGTAGAGAAACACGATTCAAATAACTCTGGGAAAGTCAATACCTGGGGGTGGAGACCCACACACAGAGGTATGGGGTGACCCCAACTCCAGGGTGCCCAGCAGAAAGCTTCTGCAAAACAGAGATAAGGATTTGATGCTGGGGTGGGGCACTGCTGGAGAAATGGAGGGAAGAGGTGGGGAAAGATGGTGAAAGTGGGGAGAAGGAACTGCAAGACAGTGGGAACTAAGCACTATGTCAAGTGACACCTCCCTGCAGCCCTGAAACCCTCACTGAGGGTTCGTAAGCAAACTAGCGAAATGCTTCATAGAAGTGTATTTGTGAGTGTGGGAATATGTGCATGTGACACAAGTGTGTGCATATGTGTGTGTGTGACTTTGTATACATGTGTGAGAGCATGTATGTGTCAGTTCGCATGTGTGGGGGTATGCATATCTGAGCATGTGTGGATGTGTGAATGCATGAGGGGAAATACATGTGTAAATGTGCAAGAGTGAGAAAATGTGGGAGTGTGTGCATGTGCTGAGAAGAGCTAGGATGTCTTCAGGAGTGAGGCTGAGGCAACACGAGGAAGTCCACTCTGCATCTCTCAACAATCATGGTAAGCCCAGGGCATGGCCCTGGAGCCAAATATCTGAGGGGCCAGCAGACGCCAGCTGAGGGATCTGAGTTGAGTATTTAATGAGTCACTAGTTGCCGTCAAGAAAGCTAATCTTGGTTCCTGGGCAGCTGTTCAATCACTCAGTCTTGCCGACTCTTTGCAACACTATGACTGCAGCACGATGGGCTCCCCTGGCCTTCACAATCTCCTGGAGCTTGCTCAAACTCATGTCCATTGAATCAGTAATGCTATCCAACCATCCTATCCTCTGTCATCTCCTCCTACTACCTTTAATTTTTCCCAGTATCAGGGGCTTTTCTAATGAGTCACTTTTTCGCATCAGATGGCCAAAGTACTGGAGCTTCAGCTTCAGTATCAGTCCTTCCAATGAATATTTGAGGTTGATTTCCTTTCAGATTGACTGGTTTGATCTCTTTGCAGTCCAAAGGACTCTCAAGAGTCATCTCCAACACCACAGTCCAAAATCACCAATTCTTCTGTGCTTAGCTTTCTTTATAGTCCAACTCTCACATCCATATGTGACTACTGGAAAAGCCATAGCTTTGACTAGACAGACCTTTGTTTGCAAAATAATGTCTCTGCTTTTTAACATGTTGTCTAGGTTGGTCATAACTTTTCTCCTAAGGAGCAAGCGTCTTTTAATTTCATGGCTGCAGTCACCATCTGCAGTGATTTTGGAGCCCAAGAAAATAAAGTCTTTCACTGTTTCCATTGTCTCCCCAACTATTTGCCATGAAATCATGGGACCAGATGCCATGATCTTATGTTTTAGAATGTTAAGCTTCTGCCAGCTTTTTCAGTCTCCTCTTTCATCTTCATCAAGAGGCTCTTTAGTTTCTCTTTGCTTTCTGCCATAAGAGTACTGTCATCTGCATACCTGAAGTTATTGATATTTCTCCCAGCAATCTTGATTCCAGCTTGTGCTTCTTCCAGCTCAGCATTTCTCATGATGTACTCTGCATATACGTTAAATAAGCAGGGTGACAATATGCAGCCTTGACATACTCCCTTCCCAATTTGGAATGAGCCCATTGTTCCATGTCTGGTTCTAACTGTTGTTTCTTGACCTGCATACAGGTCTCNATTCCAGCTTGTGCTTCTTCCAGCTCAGCATTTCTCATGATGTACTCTGCATATACGTTAAATAAGCAGGGTGACAATATGCAGCCTTGACATACTCCCTTCCCAATTTGGAATGAGCCCATTGTTCCATGTCTGGTTCTAACTGTTGTTTCTTGACCTGCATACAGGTCTCTCAGGAGGCAGGTAAGGTGGTTTGGTATTCTCATCTCTTTAAAAATTTTCCACAGTTTATTGTGATCCACACAGTCAAAGGCTTTATTTAGTGTAGTCAATGAAGCAGAAGTAGATGTTTTACTGGAATTCTCTTGCTTTTTCTATGATCCAACGAATGTTGGCAATTTGATCTCTGGTTCTTCTGCCTTTCTAAATCCAGCTTGAACATGTGGAGGTTCTTGGTTCACCTGTTGTTGAAGACTAGCTTGGAGAATTTTGAGCATTACTTTGCTAGTATGTGAGATGAGTCCAATTGTGTGGTAGTTTGAACATTTTTGGCATTGCTTTTCTTTCAGATTGGAATGAAAATTGACCAATTCCAGTCATGTAGGTAGTGCTGAGTTTTCAAAATTTGCTGGCATATTGAGTGCAGCACTTTCACAGCATCATCTTTTAGGATTTGANTTGGCTTAAAGCTCAACATTCGGAAAATGAAGATCATGGCATCCAGTCCCATCACTTCATGGGAAATAGACGGGGAAACAGTGGAAACAGTGTCAGACTTTATTTTTCTGGGCTTCAAAATCACTACAGATGGCGACTGCAGCCATGAAATTAAAAGATGCTTACTCCTTGGAAGAAAAGTTATGACCAACCTAGATAGCATATTCAAAAGCAGACATATTACTTTGCTGACTAAGGTTTGTCTAGTCAAGGCTATGGATTTTCCAGTAGTCATGTATGGATGTGAGAGTTGGACTGTAAAGAAGGCTGAGTGCCAAAGAATTGATACTTTTGAACTGTGGTGTTGGAGAAGACTCTTGAGAGTCCCTTGGACTGCAAGGAGATCCAACCAGTCCATTCTAAAGGAGATCAGTCCTAAATATTCATTGGAAGGACTGATGCTGAAGCTGAAACTCCAGTACTTTGGCCACCTCATGCGAAGAGTTGACTCATTGGAAAAGACTCTGATGCTGGGAGGGATTGGGGGCAGGAGGAGAAGGGGATGACAGAGGATGAGATCGCTGGATGGCATCACTGACTCGATGGGTATGAGTCTGAGTCAACTCCAGGAGTTGGTGATGGACAGGGAGGCCCCCTGTTTCATGGGGTCGCAAAGAGTCGGGACACCACTGAGTGACTGAACCGAACTTTCTGGTAATCCAATCTGCAAACTAGACACTTTGGCTTTTCTAGGATCCCCGCTGTTTCCTTAATGAGGCCCTTCCTAGGTTCCCCTCCACAATTGGAAAACCCTTTTAGCAGTCTGCTGGGGCAGCCAGGGGTCATCTCTCAAAAGTGCACTGTCCTTCTTTGTCTATGTTTAATGTTTTGAAAACTGCTTCACATATTTTAGTGTCAGGATGGATGGTAAATCTGGTCCCTGTTACTCCAGTCTTGGTTGGAAGTAGAACTCCCTGGAACATTTGATAATGGCTATGATATACGCTGCAATAAGTTTGGTATTTTGGACTCTTTCATGTTACACTGTTATATATGAATACAATAAGCTGATAAAAGTCTGAAAAAAATGATTATATACAGTTCATCAAAACGAAGTGTTCTTTTTTTTTTTTTCCGTAACACCCACATTCTAGTGTATGACTGCCAGGTATTTAATGGGAAGGACTTCTGAGTTCATGGTTGTAGCAGGTGATGTGTTTCATTCATATCCCCGTGTCAGTGGGCTGCCTACTCACTGCCCAAACCCACTTTGCCTGGGTGCACAGAAAGCCAGAGTTGACTGAAAAAGGCTCCTGAAGCAGCTCTTAAACAATGACTGATTTATTTAACACAAAACAAAAAATGATACAGGAACACATACTCCTTTAGTCCTGATCAGGGAGAATTTGAGGTGGCCCATGCTGTCTCTAGCACTCCTCTGGGAGTGTAAGAGCTGCCTTCTGTGGGACCCTGACTTGATAAGGCATCCAGTTTGGATACATTCGATTCTCTGTCCCACTTCCCCACTCTCTCACTGGATTTTATTGGAAATACTTCCTAGTAAATCACTTGAAAAACTGATTTATTTCACAGTTGTTAGGATGGTAGTAGAATGTAAGTTAAATATACATTAAATGCACCAGAGACTTTCCTCTGGATAGAGCATCTCTGAAATGGTTTCACCCTGTGAAGTGATTCTTTGCATGGCATGCACTGCCTGTCTTCCAATGGTTGGTACTTCTCTGCCATGCTGATGTGCCCAAACCCTAAGTGCCTGTGCTGGACTAGGGTCCTGGTGATGTATCTACAACCTACTGACATTCTTAACCAATCAAGTGTCCCACTAGATAGTCTCCAACCCTCCTCACAGCACCGCCCCCTGCCTCAGCTGACTCCCTTTGTTCTCACACCACTATTGTCTTAACAGAGCTAACACCCTAGGCCGGTGCTCTAAAATTTGTATCCATGTTTTCTGGTTATGCTAGTAATTCCCCTAAGCTGGCTGAGTTGCCAGTGGCCTTGTCCTTCCACAAAGGGATCCACATGGTCTATAGACATTCATGCCATGAAACTAGTGGCCCTTATTTCAGATGAGCAGGACATGTCCCATCAAACTCTCAAACACCAGTCTGATGAAAATATTAATATAATATTAATATAAGCTTTATAAGATGTGGAAGGCAACCTATACTGACTCCTGGTGAAAATTCCTTTTGAGAAATGAGTTGGGGGTTTAATTAGGGTTTCTTAACCACAGCACTACTGACATTTTGGGCTGCTCAACTTTCTGTTGCAGGAGACCGTCTTGTGCACTGCAGCATTTAGCAACATTCCTGGCCTCTACTCACTAGATGCCAGCAGCACCTTCTAAATCATGAAAACCAAAAATGGTAAGATCAAGGGATCAAGACACCAATGAAGGAATGAAAGGTTCTACTATTTCATATGCAATCATTTGTTGTCAGAGAATTTTCAGTTGTTTCCTATGAGGAGCTGCTTCTGTATCTTTTATTAACAGGTTGTTGATACACTGTTAACCCTGTCTCTCCTTACATAAACACAGCCCACATCAATATTTTCACCGCAGCACTAACAAATAATGTTTCTTTGCCCATCAGAGTGGCAAAGAGAAAAAGGAATGAAAATATTCCATGTTATTGTGGGAATGAGGAGATGAACATTCTCATATACTGCTAGGAATATAATTTCCAACATGTACTAAAACCTGCATGAAATATATGCATGTTCTTTGACCCATAAATTTGGTTTTATATGGAATAATTGGAGAAGATACAACGTGCATAGAGGAATTAAAAAAAATACTGAAAAACAGAAGCAAACAAAAACTTCAACAATAGAGGAATGATTAAATAAAGTACGGTACAACTATATACTAGGAAGCCCAGGTGATGCAGTAGTAAAGAATCTGCCTGTCAGTGCAAGAGACCAGGGTTTAACTCTTGGGTTGGGAAGATCCCCTGGAGTAGAAAATGGCAAGCTGCTCCAGTATTCTAGCCTGGAAAATTCCAGGGACAGAGGAGCCTGGTAGGCTAAAGTCTATGGGGCCGTGAAGAGTTGGACACAACTGAGCAACTGCACAGACGCGTGTGTGCACACGCGCACAAGTTTACACACACATACACACACACAAAATCTTAGCAACTATGTGGATCCTTACTGTTTGGGACATTTGCTTTCCTCTTAATCACATTTATCCATTTAAAATCTTATCTCATTGTCAGATTGGTAAACTCCTTATTCTTGTATGGAAAGTTAGCATGTTAGGAGACTTATTGACTTTAACTGAACACTTGGTAAAAGAGCCAGGTGCCAAGCCTAACAAAGAGGAAATGGAGCAAAAGCTCTTCTTATGTTTCGGCTCTTTCCTTACCATTCCCTACTGCCCCGAAGTGAAGAAATGCAGCTGTGTTTCCTAACTTTATCTAAATACATGGACCTGAAGGGCAAATTAAATGCCCAAACAAAATGTTAAAAAAAAAAAAAAATGGGGAGGAAAAGTAAGATAATGTTCAGAAACAAACAGAAAAGTGCTTCATTTCTTTCTGCCTCCAGTTTTCTGAGTATGAAAGGCAATCCCATTTCTGCCCTGAAATTAGAGGTCCTCAGATATGCAGGAATGCCAGTCACATCATGTTACTAATAAGCCACGCTTGTCCCAAGTCCTACTGAGAAACAATGGCAATTAGCTCAAGGCTCAGCATTCTATGAAGTCGTTTTTCATGGCTGCCACTTTTAGCAGTGTTATTAAAAAGACTCTGTCCACTTACCTTAGGGTCAAAACAAGTAAAACAACCCCAGTAGATGTTAGGAAGCCAAACACCAACACATAACGGATGCTGACACTTAGCTGAAAGCTAGGCAGCCAAAGGGGAGGTGATGGACTAAAAACTTAAGTCTGATTCCAGAGCAGAGACTCTCCCTCCCCCTCAAAAGAGAGCTGATGCTATCAGACACCTGGTTCCCAAGAGGGAACCACAAATTTAAGACTCCAGTTGTTGGAGACCATGGAGGAACATGTTTCTCCATCTCATTTTATTCTGATAGACCTAGTGCTCAGGAAGTAAGGGCATTTGACCCCAGTTTATAGAGATTCTGTAAGTTCAGTCGTTTGTTCAACCCAAGTATGCCCTTTGTCACTCAAACTCTCATTGTCTTTTTATATAGTAGACAAATGTACATTTCAGACATTTTATTTTTCTTATTCTAACATTAGGCTCTGGTAAGTACAAAAGGTCACAAATACAAAAACTTCCGTATAACTCTGTGGTAGTTAAAAAGCCCAAGAGAAGGACAATTTTTTAAGTTGAGTAACATTCATCTTAAATATCTGAGGGACAGTATTCCTCAGGTATGGCTATAAAAATAGTAAAAAACAATTTCACTGCAATTAAGTCAAATTTTTGATGACTCTTTTCAGTTGGTTCAGGAAATCTGTCTCTCAACATTTATTCTGGATGGATTCCTTACTTCTGTTATAAAATCCAATTCCCCATCTCTCCAGTGCTTTCAAGGAGGACACCTTCCTTTTCAGCCTGTAATGCTCTGATCAAAGTAAGATTCTGATGCAGCTTCAGAAGCAAGAAAAGCCAGATTTAGATATATAAAAAGGAATGCTAAAAAAAGGGACAGATTTTCCATATTAGTGCTAATTTCTCCTTATAAGGACTTACTTAATTTTCATACACTGCAGATGAATTACATTTAATGAGTTTTTATTCTTTCAAAATATTTCAAAAACTTTTTTGTGAAAAGATTAAGTTTTCCTATCTCTAGGATACTGAGTGAATAAAAATGACGTGTGGTAACAGGGGAAGTCCAAGTTTATCTGTTTTCTTACCTAGGAACCTGCTGAACATAGAGAACTGAGATCTTCAAGGACTTTGTTCAATAGCTCTAGATATGGCTGAGATTACAGAAACAAAAATCTCATTTTATTTAATCACAGATAATAAAAATATGGACAGGATGTTGTAGACATGAAGAACAAACACTGGGAAGCCCAATCAGAAGCTGACTCACAGCTTAGACTTTTTTTTCCTCTGCTTAATGAGAAACAAATTATCATTGCTATCCTCCTCCAAGCAGCTCTCCTTTTTCTTATGCTTGCCCCGCTTGCCCTCCTTGGATAGCCTGTCTTCTCTCGGCTTGAGGTAATGTGATGAGTGGTAAAACGGCTTGTGAGGCTTCTGGGTTTTGGAAGTGCCAGGAGTAGAGTGGACTTTGGGGCCCCTGGGGAAGTCCTCATCGTCTTCACGACACCTGGCAGCCTTTCTGTGCTTCTCACGTTCTCTCATGTTCCTGCTCATGGTTTCTTTTTGGGTTTCTCTCTTTTCTTGAGGCCACCTGTTGTTTTTCCATGAGGCATGGCTTGTTCTTATATCACGGGGCCTCTTATCTGCTGCTTCCATATGAGGCCTCTTGAACTTTCTTGGCAAGTCCCCATTTTTCTGGAGCTCTGGAAAACATAAAAGTATTTCTCCATATTCAGCAGTTAGACTGGCATAGCATATTCAGAGCTTTCACTGGTCTGTAAAAAACTCAGCAGAGAGGAAAGCCAGATACTTAAACGCATTAATGATATGACATTCTAAAGAGCCCTTACTAAGGTTAAAACCACTCACTAAAAACTCTGTGGTTGTAGTTCTATATTTCCAAACATGAAAAACATCCAGATATCCAATGATATTTATTTTGTTCAACACAGTTTAACTAGGTTAAACAATGGAGACAGAGATCAGTGAGAGAAGTAATCATTTTAGCTTTTAGAAGAAAAGTCATGTCTGACCAACTCAAGTTCCTGCAGTGATAGTTCTTGATGATAAGGTGAAGCAAGATGTAGAAAATGGCTTTCTGACAGTTCCATATGACATTTCAACTATCCTCTGAAGATAAAGTCTGGCCACAGTACTTATAGGTGAGTGCCATACTGGACAGCAGAGTATTCCTCAGAGTAAAGATCACTAGCTGGGGGACTGAATGTGCACATGTGCATGCACTTCTGTATCCAAGAGGTTTAAGTGCCGGATCTGATGTTACATTTTGTCAGGACTTGGCATTCTTACTGCAAATATCTGATGTAGTGATTCTGAAGGGATAAGTGGGAGGTGAGGGTTCAGTGAGGGATGAAAAGTTACATCAACAGAACCTTGAAAGATTACAGAATTCACCAATAAAAAAAATGAGGTAGAGTATGAAGTAGCATATTTAGGGAACAAAAATGAATTCTAGAATACAAAGCAAAAATAAGTAATTATTTATAGCTGCTGCTGCTACATCGCTTCAGTTGTGTCTGACTCTGTGTGACCCCATAGATGGCAGCCCACCAGGCTCTCTCATCCCTGAGATTCTCCAGGCAAGAACACTGGAGTGGGTTGCCATTTCCTTCTCCAATGCATATAAGTTAAGCGTGAAAGTGAAGTCACTCAGTCGTGTCCGACTCTTAAGTGATCCCATGGACTGCAGCCTACCAGGCTCCTCCATCCATGGATTTTCCAGGCAATAGTACTGGAGTAGGGTGCCATTGCCTTCTCCAAATTACTTATAGACTTCAGTATAAAACACAAAGTCCACTATAGCGAGCCTCAAAGCGGATCTGTACCACAGAGTTCTCAATAACTAAAAGATGGGAAATACAGAAAAAGTATAGAGAAAATAAAAGAGAAAGCAGCACACACAACCCTTTAATTCAGATATGACATTTTGGTGCATTTCTTTGTAATCTTTTAAAATTCAGCTGCTAATCATTATCTTCTTATACTATAATTTCTCTACATATAGTTGAGATTAACTTTATATAAAATATAATATGCAAAATATGCAGGAGTTGAAGTGATTCATCTACTTTTCTCCAGAATTAGTGTCTTCATTTTGAAAGGACCTGAACTCAGAGACAGTCAGGAAAAGAATAATGAAAAGGCCAAGGGTCAACAATGTATGAGCAAACATGAAAAATACAGAACTATTTGGTCCTGAAGGCAAAAAAAGTAACTTTGTAAACCATCTTGAAGTATATGGCAAGAAAGAAGAGAGGTAGAGAGAATAGATGTAACTTATAAAACAATTTGGTGAGAAACAGCATTATGTTAGCAATGGCAAATAAAAATGGAGGGTAACTGTGGATCTGGACCTCTGCTCATAATGGTGGCCAATGACTTCTTCGGGGAAGCTCCAGGAATCACTGAGCAGAGAAAGCTTTTTCTTTGCTTGAAAAATACTAGAGGGAAAACATAATTACTTGTTGAAAAGAAAAATCTCAAAGGAGCCTTTAAAAATTCTGCATGCATAAATGGACAGAAGTGTTTTTCTGGACATTCTCTAAAATAATCACAGTGTGAGAAAAATGTTCATTGTGAACAGATTATAAAGCAGGATTTTTGAAGTGGGTGCTTGACTTCTGGAGATCAAGGAAGTTCAAGTTTCTACAGTAATTATTAAAAACATTTTCTGTGCTAACCAAAGGCCCACAAAGCAGTGTGCAAAGACAGCACAAAAAAAAAAGAAAAAGAAAGAAAGAAATTTAGGAACTATTGCAAAGGTGAATTAGGAAAAAGTCTAGTAACATACCTTTCACTTTTCGTTTTATTCTCTGATCTCTCTCCCGGATTTCGTATTTGTCATCATAGTAATAGATGAATGGAGATGTTGGAAAAGTCTGGTTAAACATTCGTCTTTCTGTACATTCCTGCAAATTGTATTTGAAATTATGATGCCATAAGGTCACACAGTTCAGATAACCATTTGGTAAGACTATGGACCACTGTAATTAAGAGACGAGCCCTGCATCACTCATATGCACTATGGCTGCAGGATGTGGTCTGCTGGGACACTGGGAGGATCAAACACTCGATTGTGCTTATGTGCTAGTCTTTCAGGCTTGGGTTTTCTTCCTTTACTTCTTTACCTATGAAACCATTCTGATCTTTTTAAAGTTTCTCTTGCCAACATTCTCCCCCATCAGTGCCTTGTTTCTCTGTTAGAGGCTTTGTTTCATTTGAAATTATGTTTTATCAGTCCTTTGCATCTCTGTCTCTTCCAATAGCGTTCCTTCAAGTGCTTCTCCTTTTCTTCTTCTCCTCACATTTACACTCTCATGTGGGGCTAAATTCTTAGACTTGCTCTTTTTCCTCCACACAAGTGGTTTTTGCAAGCTTATTTTAAGTCAACACCACTGCTCACAAGGGCAGTGATTCTTATAGTGGGGAGCAGAGTGGTGAGAAATGTTGGGCTGGATGAAGCACAAGCTGGAATCAAGACTGCCGGGAGAAATATCTATAACTTCAGATATGCAGATCACACCATCCTTATGGCANTCATGTTGAAGCTGAAATTCTCCAATATTTTGGCCACCTGATGTGAAGAACTGACTCATTTGAAAAGACCCTGATGCTGGGAAAGACTGAAGGCAGGAGAAGGGGACGACAGAGGATGAGATGGTTGGATGGCATCACTGACTCAATGGACATAAGTTTAAGTAAACTCTGGGAGCTGGCGATGGACAGGGAGGCCTGGCGTGCTGCAGTCCCTGGGGTCGCAGAGTCGGACATGACTGAGTGACTGAATTGAACTGAACTGAGGGTAGTGGTGGGTTTGCCTAGCTTGAAAGTGTTCCTACATGATTTTGAAGGAAACCCTTTCTCCTCTTTGCTTCACCTAATCATGAAAAGATCACTCCTCTCACTTGCCCCACTCTCCTTACTTTGGTCTTCTGGTGGTTGCCAGTTCCCAAATCCACATCCTTGGCCTGAGCCATGTCCCATGTAGTAGGCTTTGTTTATCCTGATCTGTGACAAAGATTCCATTCAACTTGTTTCAAACCAAATAATATCTTTCATTTGAAAAAGGCTGGTCTCTGGAACCTTTCACTTCTGTCTTCTGTGATCTTGCCTAAAACTCACCATAAATATTCAGTACTCCTTCAGTTCAGTTACTCAGTCATGTCCAACTCTTTGAGATTCCATGGACTGCAGCACACCAGGCCTCCCTGTCCATCATCAACTCCCGGAGTTTACTCAAACTCATGTCTAGTCAGTTGTTGATGCCATCCAACCATCTCATCCTTCTCTTTCCGCTTTCAGTCTTTCTGTTGTCCCCTTCTCTTTCCACTTTCAATCTTTCTCAGCATCAGGGTCTTTTCAAATGAGTCAGTTCTTCGCATCATGTGGCCAAAGTATTGATGTTTCAGCTTCAACATGAGTCCTTCCAATGAATATTTAGGACTAATTTCCTTTAGGATGGACTGGTTGGATCTCCTTGTAGTCCAGGGGACTCTCAAGAGTCTTCTCCAACACCACAGTTCAAAAGCATCAGTTCTTTGGTGCTCAGCTTTCTTTATACTCCAACTTTCACATCCATACATGACTACTGGAAAAACCATAGCCTTGACTAGATGGTCCTTTGTTGGCAAAGTAATGTCTCTGCTTTTTAATATGCTGTCTAGGTTGTCAGTACTTCTTAGCTAGGTACTAAAGAAAAGTTAATGTACAAGTAGCCCCTGATTTTTAAAAGTTTGCTTTACCCTGATTCACTTTTATGGAAGACTTGTTTTCACTAACAGAAAGAACTATGAAGCCGATTTTCACTTTTATAAGAAAAGGTGAAAATGAAAATAGCCTTTAGCATCTTTTGCAGCAACCATTATACAGTGAGTAACCGGAGTAGCTTTTTCATACTGTTCATACTGCAAGGAGATCAGACCAGTCAATTCTAAAAGAAATCAATCCTGAATATTCATTAGAAGGATTGATGCTGAAGCTAAAACTCCAATACTTTGGCCACCTGATGCGAAGAACCGACTCACTGGAAAAGACCCTGATGCTGGGAAAGATTGAAGGCAGGAGGAGAAGGGGACAACAGAGGAAGAGATGGTTGGATGGCATCACCAACTCGATAAGCATGAGTTTGAGCAAGCTCTGGGAGCTGGTGATAGACATGGGGTTGCAAAGAGTTGGACACGACTGACTGAAATGAACTGACTGGGAGTAGCAAGAGTGGCGCCATCAAGCTCCCTCTTCATAAACTACACTCAGCATCAAGCCGCCATAGCTTTGAACTGTGTCTGTGAGCATCTGTGTTTTATCTCCACTTATGTTTTGCACTCATTGGAAAGATGTGTTATAAGGTAACTGTTTCTTTGCTTCATAGCTACTTTGGTTTAGGTGAGGTTTCACAGGAACACTCTATTCTAAGATAATGGAGGCTATCTGTATCTCTCAGCAAGAAAATATGTGAATTAGCTGCACAGAATTTAGCTGATTTATCATAACTGTCATGATATACTCAAGTTGTAATTCTAAGATACTTGATCAAGCTGGCAGCCATACACTTAGACACATAAATTGTAATTTAAAGAACTAGGAATCATTCTAAATACACACTAAAGTACAGAAAATTAATGGAAATCTATACCTAACCATGCTGCTGCTGCTAAGTCGCTTCAGTCGTGTCCGATTCTGTGCTACCCCATAGACGGCAGCTTGCCAGGCTCCCCCGTCCCTGGGATTCTCCAGGTAAGAATACTGGAGTGGACTGCCATTTCCTTCTCCAATGCATGAAAGTGAAAAGTGAAAGCGAAGTCGCTCAGTTGTGTCTGACTCTTAGCGACTCCATGGACTGCAGCCCACCAGGATCCTGCATCCATGGGATTTTCCAGGCAAGAGTACTGGATTGGGGTGCCACTGCCTTCTCCGATACCTAACCATGTAGCTTTATCAAATCAACATTTACCGTTAATTCAGTTCTCCTCCCACTAGTCATTAACGATAGAATTGAGATCTTCTGTGTAAGTGTCCTTCCCACTTCCCATTTATCTCCTTCCCTTTCCAGAAGCCGCCATGGTCTTAAAGTTGGTGTCTACCATTCTCATGCTTTAATATTTTTACTATTAATTTACTGTAAATAAATATGCCAATAAACAATATTTTAAGTTTGAAGTGTTCAGATATCATAAAAATGGTTAACATTCTGTAAATATTTTGAAGTAGCTTTAGGAGAAGGCAATGGCACCCCACTCCAGCACTCTTGCCTGGAAAATCCCATGGACGGAGGAGCCTGGTAGGCTGCAGTCCATGGGGTCACTAGGAGTAGGACACAACTGAGCTACTTCACTTTCACTTCTCACTTTCATGCATTGGAGAAGGAAATGGCAACCCACTCCAGTGTTCTTGCCTGGAGAATCCCAGGGACGGGGGAGCCTGGTGGGCTGCTGTCTATGGGGTCGCACAGAGTCGGCACGACTGAAGCGACTTAGCAGCAGCAGTAGCAGCTTTAGGTTATAATAGCTTCAAAAAATAAGTTGAGTAGTGTTCTTTTGGATTATCTATCTGAATAAATGTTTAGTAAAACTTGACTACAAACCTACCTGGTTCTGGTATATTTTGGTAGGAAGAATTGTGATTATTAATTCAATCTTTGTAGTGGTATTGGTTAATGTAGGTTTGTTCTTCAGTCATTTTGATTAGTTCATATTTTTCCATAGTTATTTATTTCATTTGAATTTTCAGATTTAACACTGAACTTTATTTTGGCCATGTGGCAAGCAGGATCTTAGTTCCCTGACTATGGATTGAACCTATGCCCCCTGCAGTAGAAGCATAGTCTTAACCCGCAATGGCTAAAGAAGTCCCTAATGCTGAACTTCATGAAGTTTACACAGTATTCTCCTATAATTAAAAATTATACTGTATTTCAAGCTATTTACACTTTTCACCCATCGTTTATTTGTATCTTTTCCTTTTCTTTGAGAAGCTTTTCCAGAAGTCTGTCTCTCTTCTTTTGAAAAGAAAATGTTTTCAAAGAACCAGCTTTTGGTTTTGATGATGCTATTTAATCTCATTTTCCATTTCAGTAATTTGGTTCACTATAATTTCCTTCTTCCAACTATCTTTAGATTTAACCTGCTGTTGAGTTTCTGACTCTTTTTGGGTATTGAAAGTTATGAGGCAAACCTACATGGTAACATAAAGAATTGCTTTTATAAATCTCTATCCACAGTGGCACCAAGTTTCCAGAGTAAAGGATATCCATAAAAGATTTAGGTCTAACATTCTGCTATGGTTGAACATTTGTGTGTCCCCTCAACCCAATTCATGTGTTGAAATCTAAACCCCAAGGTGATGACATTTGGAGGTGGACCCTTTGGGACTGTGATTAGATCATGAAGGTGGAACTCTTATTATAAAAGAGATACCCACAGAGCTCTTTATCCTCTTCTACCATGTGAGGACACAGCAAGAAAGTGAGGAAGCAGCCCTCACCAGACACTGATTCTGCACCATCATCTTGGTAAAAAATAAATTCTGGTGGTTTATAAGCCTACTCAGTCTAGGGTAGCTTGTTTATAGCGGTCTGAATGGACTAAGACAGATTCTAATTGTAAAATATAAAGAGCAAATGAGAAGCCTGCCAGGCTCCTCTGTCCATGGGATTTCCCAGGCAAGAATACTGGAGTGGGTTGCCATTTCCTCCTCCAGGGGATCTTTTCAACCCAGGGACTGAACTTGTATCTCAAATGTCTCCTATAGTGCAGATGGATTCTTTACCCACAATCCAGCCTGGAAGCCTAAGAGCAAATCACAGTTATAAAGAGGCACTAGTGCTCTTGTACTCCCAGCACCCCACTGATCCTGCTGGAGTGATCTCCTTATACAGTGACCACCCTTTCCTATCAGTATGCCTCATACGAAGCCGCTTATGATCATCCCTCCCTCCCCAATTAAAGAGAGAGTGGAATTAGAGAAGGGAGTAGTCACATTTACCTTAGAGTATCTTTCACATGAAGAAGCTATTTATTAACATCTGTACAGCTGAATTTCTGAAACTGAAGGGAAGGCATCCTCAGACATCTCTTAACTACCTACCTACACAGTCTCCTATTTGGATCCTGTATAGTCTAGACTGATGTGGCTATACAGAGCTTTATAGTACTACAAACATTTTCCAAAGCTACATGTTAATTATATTTTGATTATCCACATCGCTGGTCCCCTCCATTAGCACAGACAATTGACAGTTGGCTGTATAATTTATCTACTATTCTGGATTAGCCACACCACTGATCTTCTTCATTTGTGTCGATAATCTAGAGTTCTTCATCTATGGCAGTGATAAGGCTGCTGAATTTGCTTTATTGTAAATTAAAAATCATCTAAATCTAGATTTCAGGGATAAATTCCAAATGATTTTAATATATTTCCTATCTCCATTAACAGGAGTGGCTAGTAAGCAGTATGTGTTCAACTATAATTGTTTTTCCTTAATTGAACAAACATAAATGCTAAAATTATACCCTTCTGCTTTAAAAAGGTAAGCAAGCATAAATGGTACATCTATGTGATTTGTGTGGCAGTGGACTGCTTATGTGAAAATAAACAGTATTAGCAACATCTGAGTTTTGGCAACAAGGAACACAGAGCAGAAAAAGATCTGGAGATGATAACTTTCAAAAAAATTGAAATTTTTCTAACTAGGTTTTCAGTGTGAGCTCTACAAAAGTGAAGTTATATCAGTCACACAAGTACATTCACAATGTTGTGCAACTCTCATTACTATCCACCTCCTGACATTTTCACATTCCTAAACTGAAACTCTGTCCTCAAACACTAACTCCTCATTCCCCGTCCCCCATCCCCAGCACCTACAATGTAAGTCACATGGTTGTCAGTAGTACAGCAAAAATTACAACTAAGGGTCAAAACTCCATCCTAGCTTTCATATTCTATCCCTCACTCCATAGTCCTATTGTCCCAATAAGGAAGGGAACCATCATCTGTGATGGACTCTGTCCCACGCTTTTTCTTCTCCAGACTTTTTCTCTCTCTCCATATCGTAGAGCTCTACCCGCAAGGTCTGCACTGGTGAAATGCCATGGTCAGAACTCCAGATGTGATCTGCAATACTGCTCCATCCTACTGCTCATACCTCTAGCCATTTTGGGGACTCCCTACTTTTGTATGCTTTCCACTTCCTGTGATCAGATCTGATTTGATGTCAGTTTATTTTAGCTTCTAGGCTGTCAGAAGCCTATCTGGAGACTGGGAGTGTATTTCTCTGTACAGATTTTCTATATCCTGTGCCACCACCTTTCTTCCTCTTCCTCAAGATTCCCAGACTGTGAATCGATTCTTATTGTATCCCAGCTCTGCAATAAGCTGTTGCTCATTCATACTTAATGAAGTAACTGGCTAGGAGTCTCACTCCCACCTTACAGCAACAAGCTTCCGCTTTGACACCTCAGCATCTAGAACACAGGTTTGGCTCTTTCAGTTAGGGTTAGGAAATATGCAGTTGGGATAGGGAATCTGGGCATGTGTTGGGTGGGCAGGCTGGCTGGGTATGTGTGAGGTGGGGTGGAAGCACCCCTCTGTCCTTCCACCAGCGAGTGCTGGGGTTTGCTAGTGAGTGGTAAAGATTTAACTGAACACAATACCAGGGAAAACCAGAGACACTGGAGAACTATGGAGAAAATCTAAAATCACAATTCGACTGGGTCAAAGTATTACCAATCCTTGAAATTCCTGAGAATTGTAAACCTATTAACTACTATATTTTGTCTGAATAACGCTATGAGCTGTATTTGTTTTAGATTAACCTGCATATATATTTAAAACAAATATAGGAATGTGCTGTCAGATCTATTTCTCTGGTAGGGATGGAAGAAGTAAATCAGTTGAAAATATATTTAGGTCTTACCTCAAGATATTAGTTTATATTAAAAAAAAAAAAGTAAGTGTTTAGAATTACTCTTTTCAAGTTCACCTTTCAGCAACTACTCCTGAGCAACAGAATGCTTTATGTCCAAATTACCACTTAAACTTACATGTCCATAATGGCCTTCTTGCCCACAGTTGTAGCAATACACCAAGGTTGATTGTCCAGAAGGGGTCTTTGGCTTTTTGGGTGGTCCAGGTTTGGTCTGCAAAATGAATATTTGTGAAGATTCAGGGAATGTCAGAAGGAAACTAAAACCTCACACTTTGCAAAAGAACTTTTTTTAGGTAAAAGATTCCTTAGAAACACTGCCTCCTACAATTTAGTGTGGAGAACCCATATTCAGATGGTTCTGTGTGATTAAAGTGTGTAACATGATAACAATTCTTTTATTTTTAACATCAACATGTGCTTTCCTCAACCTCCTCACTTGTCAATTCCATTCAGTGTTGTGCCCAATACTGTGACTGTGTTATATATTAGTATCTCAGATAAAGGAGAATAAAAGCCTAGTAGAATATGACAGACATATAAGCAGATGGGTTTAGTCGCTAAGTCATGTCCGACTCTTTGTGACCCCATGGACTTTAGTCTACCAGGCTCCTCTGTCCATGGGATTCTCCAGGCAAGAATAAGGGAATGGGTTGCATTTCCTTCTCCAGGGGATCTTCCCGACCCAGGAATATAAATAGATAATGGCAAACAATGTAAACACAGTGATAGACACATATACAAAGTATTAACAGACTGACAAAAGGGATCCATTATTGGATGGAATGAGGAACTCAGGTAAAGCTTCTCTTGAAATATAAATTTTAAATTTACTCTTAAAGCATTAGGCATATATCAAATGGAAAACTTTAGGTAGAGGGTAAGGAGAAATTAGGATGCTTTTCAGGTTTCTAACCTGGGGGAACTAGTGAGTAGTAGTGTCAACAACTGAGTCAGAAAAGGTAGGAAAAGAGGGCAGAGTCAATTTAGAGGGAAAGATGATGAAGTCTGTTTTGGATGTTGAGCATCTAGGTTGAGACAGATGTCCACCAGGAAGTTATCTGTTTTAAGATAAGGTTTAGGAAACATGTCTGAGCTAAAGATTAGATCTGAAAGTAAGCTACACAACAGCTGAGGCTGAAATGACCAGAGTGTTCAGAATCACCACAGCCAGTTGAACAGCAGTGAGCTAAAGACGGAACCCCTGCACACAGAGGGGCAGGCAGAAAAGCCTATGACAGAGACAGAGGAGGAGAGGTTAAAGAATGCAGAGCCAGAGAAAACAGTCATATACCTTAGAGTAGTTCCAAGATGGATGAACTGATCTATGACGTCAAATATAGCAGAGAGGCCTAGTGAGATTAGAACTGAGAAACACCCATGAGATTTGTCATTGTTCACGGATAATCTCATTGTGAGAACTCTGGAATCTGCAGGAAGGTAGAGAGAATAGAAGGCAACGAGTGAAGAAGATGCACTCAAAGGTAGTAGAACTACAAAGAAGAGCACGGAAATGATAACCCACAGAAGCCAGGATGGTGATTACTTCCTGTGGGGAGAGAATAGAGCACAGAGGGTTTCAGGGTAGTGGTAATTTTCTATTTTTGAACACACTGGTGTCATATGACTTGAATGGAAGTTATATAACTAAGTACTGTACACATAGTTTGATGCACTTTTCAGGACATATATTACATTTCATAATAAAAAATGTCTAAAAAATGAATGGAAGTTGAAGAAATGTGGAGAGTAGGTGAAAGTGAAAGTCACTCAGTTGTATCCTACTTTTTGTGACCCCATGGACTCCATGGAATTCTCCAGGCCAGAACACTGAAGTGGGTAGCCTTTCCCTTCTCCAGGAGATCTTCCCAACCCAGGGATCCATCCCAGGTCTCCCACATTGTAGGTGGATTCTTTACCAGCTGAGCCACAAGGGAAGCCCGGAGAGTAGGTATATATTGCTTTATGAAGCATATATAAGAAGGGGCAAAATAAGATCAGTCTGGACCAAGGGAGAGGATTTGGCAGAGTTTGTTACTAGAATGGAAGAGATTTGAACATGTGAGAAAGCTAGTAGAGATGGAGAAGTTGAAGACACAGATAATGGATGGAGAGAGCAAAACTCCTGAAAAGGCAGGGGCTTTAAATAGGAGAAAAAACGAATTCCCCCATATTTTTGGAGACTGGATGGATAATAATAAACTTAAATTATTTCTTGTATTCTTTATTGGGTGCCAACAAAAGAGTGCCAACTAATTGGCCTGCCAACTAATGTTGTTATTTAATGTGCCAAATAGGTAGATTGTGGATGTTTTATTTTCTTGATCTATGAAAATAAACTATAGGTTATAAAAGTAACCTTCTTCAAACAACTTTTCTTTTAGCTCTTGTTTCCTAAAATGAAAAACTGGAGGATAACAGTAACCTGAAAGATGCTTTTTACTGAAAATACAAAACAGAATTTGCAACTTCAGCTATTACAAATTGGGATATAATCAAAAATGCAACCAACAAATACATCCTTCAATGAAAAATGGGGGTCATGAATTAAGATTAGGAAAAAGCCATTAAATATAGTTTTAACAGATATGCAAAGAAGTATGTACCACTCATGCTCAGTGGCTTACAAATCTGTTCAGGTAGCACAGTGCTAGGAAGACATGAAGTTAGTAAGGAAAAATAATTTTTCCATCTAAAAGATATTATTTGATATGACATAAAATTTGCAACCATAAGCACATAATGGTTTAAGAGAAAGAAATAAAACCCAAAGAGATGGTACCATGGATGTGAAGGCAGAATGGAGAAGTTGTCAAACACTACTGATGAATCAAATACGACAAAGACTACAAAATCCATTAGACGTGGCAGCCAGGAAGTTGTTGGCAACTGGTATGAGCAGTTTCATTTGAGAGGCAGAGGCACCAGCCAGATTGTAAGGCGTTTATTACAAGTAGGAAGATGGTGAAGAACAGAATATAGATGACTTTTTCAAGAAACCACATTGTGTATGAGAGAAAAGAAGGGGACAAGCAGAGGAAAATCTAAGTCCAAGGATGCCTTCATCAGCGACAATTATCAGAGTGCGAGGCATGGGGCATGAACATCTGTATATACTCTCCTTAAACCACCCAAAAGATAATTATTGAGTGCCTAATACAATTGCTCTAAGATTAACTAATGGACAAGAGAAAAATCAAATAAATAACCTAACTTTACACCTAATACAACTAGAAAAAGAAGAAATGAAGCACCCCAGGGTTAGTAGAAGGAAAGAAATCATAAAAACTAGGGCAGAAATAAATGAAAAACAAAGGAGACTACAGCAAAAAAAAAACAAACAACTGGTTCTTACAACACAGAAATATAAAGGATCATAAGAGACTACTATCAGCAACTATATGACAATAAAATGGACAACTTGGAACAAATGGACAAATTCTTAGAAAAGTATAACCTTCTAAAACTGAAATAGGAAGAAATAGAAAATCTTAACAGACCCATCACGAGCATGGAAATCAAAACTGTAATCAAAAATGTTCCAACAAACAAAAGCTCAGGACCAGATGGCTTCGCAGGTGAATTCTATCAAAAGTTTAGAGAAGAGCTAACACCTATCCTACTCACTCTTCCAGAAAACTGCAGAGAGAGGTAAAATCCCAGACTCATTCTATGAGGCCACCGTCATCTTAATACCAAAACCAGACAAAGATGCCACACAAAAAAGAAAACTACATGCCAATATCACTGATGAACATAGATGCAAAAATCCTTAACAAAATTCTAGCAAACAGAATCCAACAACATATTAAAAAGATCATACATCATGACCAAGTGTGCTTTATCCCAGGGATGCAAGGATTCTTCAGTATTTGCAAATCAATCAATGTGATACACCACATTAACAAATTGAAAGATAGAAAGCAGGCAATGAAGGAACAAAATCAACTTAATAAAAACCATAAATGATAAACCCACAGCAAATATCCTCAATGGTGAAAAATCGAAAGCATTTCCCCTAAAGTCAGGAACAAGATACGGGTGCTCACTCTCACTACTACTATTCAACACAGTTTTAGAAGTTTTAGCCACAGCAATCAGAGAAGAAAAAGAAATAAAAGGAATTCAGATTGGAAAGAAAAAGTAAAACTCTCACTGTTTGCAGATGACATGATCCTCATTACATAGAAAACCCTAAAGACTCCACCAGAAAATTACTAGAACTAATCAATGAATATAGTAAAGTTGCAGGATATAAAATGAATACACAGAAATCCCTTGCATTCCTATAAACTAAAAATGAGAAAACAGAAAGAGAACTAAAGAAACAATCCCATTCACTACTGCGACGAAAGAATACTCAGGAATAAATCTACCTAAAGAAACAAAAGACCTATATATAGAAACTATAAAACACTGATGAAAGACATCAAGGAGGACACAAATAGATCAAGAAATATACCATGTTCCTGAATTGGAAGAATCAATATAGTGAAAATGAGTATACTACCCAAGGCAATCTATAGATTCAATGCAATCCCTATCAAGTTACCAACAGTATTTTTCACAGAACTAGAACAAATAATTTCACAGTCTGTATGGAAATACAAAAACCCTCGAATAACCAAAGCAATCTTGAGAAAGAAGAATAGAACTGGAGGAATCAATCTGCCTGACTTCAGACTACACTACAAAGCTACAGTCATCAAGACAGTATGATACTGGCACAAAGACAAAAAATATAGATCTATGGAACAAAATAGAAAGCCCAGAGATAAATCCACATACCTATGGACATCTTATCTTTGACAAAGGAGGCAAAAATATACAATGGAAAAAAAATAAGCTCTTTAACAAATGGTGCTGGGAAAGCTGGTCAACCACTTGTAAAAGAATGAAACTAGAACACTTTCTAACACTATACACAAAAATAAAATCAAAATCAATTAAAGATCTAAATGTAAGAACAGAAACTATAAAACTCCTAGAGGAAAATGTAGGCAAAACACTCTCTGACATAAATCACAAGAAAGATCCTCTATGACCCACCTCCCAGAGTAATGGAAATAAAAACAAAAATAAACAAATGGGATCTAATTAAACTTAAAAGCTTTTGCACAATGAAGGAAACTATAAGCAAGGTGAAAAGACAGCCTTCAGAGTGGGAGAAAATAATAGCAAATGAAGCAACTGACAAAGAATTAATCTCAAAAATATACAAACAGCTCATGTAGCCCAATACCAGAAAAATAAATGACCTAATCAAAAAATGAGCCAAAGAACTAAACAGACATTTCTCCAAAGACGACATACAGATGGCTAACAAACACATGAAAAAATGCTCAACATCACTCGTTATCAGAGAAATGCAAATCAAAACCACAATGAGGTACCATNTCTAAATGTAAGAACAGAAACTATAAAACTCCTAGAGGAAAATGTAGGCAAAACACTCTCTGACATAAATCACAAGAAAGATCCTCTATGACCCACCTCCCAGAGTAATGGAAATAAAAACAAAAATAAACAAATGGGATCTAATTAAACTTAAAAGCTTTTGCACAATGAAGGAAACTATAAGCAAGGTGAAAAGACAGCCTTCAGAGTGGGAGAAAATAATAGCAAATGAAGCAACTGACAAAGAATTAATCTCAAAAATATACAAACAGCTCATGTAGCCCAATACCAGAAAAATAAATGACCTAATCAAAAAATGAGCCAAAGAACTAAACAGACATTTCTCCAAAGACGACATACAGATGGCTAACAAACACATGAAAAAATGCTCAACATCACTCGTTATCAGAGAAATGCAAATCAAAACCACAATGAGGTACCATCTCACGCCAGTCAGAAAGGCTGCTACCAAAAAGTCTACAAACAAAAATGCTGGAGAGGGTGTGGAGAAAAGGGAACCCTCTTATACTGTTGGTAGGAATCGAAACTAGTACAGCCACTATGGAGAACAGTGTGGAGATTCCTTAAAAAACTGGAAATAGAACTGCCATATGACCCAGCAATCCCACTGTTGGGCATATACACTGAGGAAATCAGAATTGAAAGAGACACATGTACCCCAATGTTCATCACAGCACTGTTTAATAGCTAGCACATGGAAACAATCTAGATGTCCATCAGCAGATGAATGGATAAGAAACTTGTGGTACATACACACAATGGATTATTACTCAGCTATTAAAAAGAACACATTTGAATCAGTTCTGAGGTGGATGAAACTGAAGCCTATTATACAGAGTGAAGTAAGTCAGAAAGAAAAACACCAATACAGTATATTAATACATATATGTGGAATTTAGAGAGATGGCAATGATGACCCTATATGCAAGACAGCAAAAGAGACACAGATATAAAAACAGACTTCTGGACTCTTGGGAGAAGGCGAGGGTGGGGTGATTTGAGAGAATAGCACTGAAACATGTATATTACCATGTGTGAAATAGATTACCAGTCCAAGTTCGATGCATGAAACAGGGCACTCAAGGCTGGTGCACTGGGACAACCCAGAGGGATGGGATGGGAAGGGAGGTGGGAGGCGGGGTTCAGGATGGGGGATACATGTACACCTGTGCTGATTCATGTCAATGTATGGCAAAAACCAGCATAATATTGTAAAGTAATTAGCCTCCAATTAAAATAAATAAATAAATATTTTTAAAAAAGAGTAGCTAGTGGAGCAGTGAGCAAGACAAAAATTGCTACTCGCATCTGCAGTGGTGAAAGACAGATAAAACCAAGAATACACATTCATTGACAGTATTCATGGACAGTATCAGATAGTAATAAATGGTATATAGGCAATTAAAATATTATGTAAATAAGTCATTGGTGGTGACTCAGACTGAGTATGGGGGAACTCTCACTGCTAAGGTCATTTCTCATAACCCCACCAAGTATGTGATGACTGGGGAAATAGCATTTTAGGCATAAGGCATGGGAACAGGTAGTGCAAAGTCCTGAGGTGAGCATAAGCTTGCTATATTTGAGTATCTGAAAAATATCTATAACTTGGAAGTGTGGTAGGTGAAGGAAAATTGGGAGAAAAGGAGGTTCTAGAGGTGAAAAGGGACCAGATCATAAATGAGGGTGAAAAGCATTGGATTTAAGTGGCATGGGAAGCTAGTGTGAAGTTAATGGTAAGTACTCAACAACTAACTGGTGACTATTAGCACAGACTATAACCAATGATAACATAGTCCATCCCCCAAATAATAAATGTTCTCTGGAAAACTTATCTATGTTTAAAAGTTTCTCTATGTCTGTGTAGATACATTATAATTTATCTCTGAGCCAAGATTTCTAGATTCATTCATGAGAAGGAAAATACTCTCATTTATATTTATTTCACTGAATAAAGGTTCCATTGGTTCAAATCCTATGCAAAAGGATAAGGAAGTAATTATGAGGGGAGTTAATGAGAACCAAATTAGCAAGTATATCCAGTTATTGGAACTTGACTGTTATGGATACAAGCAGGGACTTCCTCATATGCAGGGACACCTGTACCCCTTACAATACTTCTGGCTTCTCCCTGGGAGTACAGAACACAAAGAAAGTCACACTACAACACAACTCTTCAGTGGTTCATTCCTGTCACTTCCTCTCAGAGTAGAGGCCACAGTGCTCTGGATCCCCTTTTCCTATGTCACCGTTTAATATACTAAACTGATTATTCATTATTATCTTCCTCCCTATTCCTAGAATGCGAGATGCTAAGGACAGATATCTTCATCTAGTCCACTCCGCATCCCTATGCCAAGATTCTAGAGTAAGTGTTGGCAAACCATGGCTGGCAGGCCAAATCCGGCCCACTGCCTGTTGTGTATGGCCCAAGAATGATTTTAACATTTTAAAATGGTTTGGCACTTTTAAACCACTGAGAGTGGTTAAGAGTCCATGTTTCCACTGCAGGGGACATGGGTTTGATCCCTGGTTGGGGAACGAAGATCCCCCATGCTGCATGGTGCAGCCAAAAATAATAATACATTTATTAAATGCATTATTAAATAAATAATACATTTTGATGGCCTCTCAGATTGGCATACATATATCCAAACTGATCAAACTGTACACTTTAAATATGTGATGGTTACTGAAATTTAATTATACTTCAGTGAAGTTGAAAGAAATAAAAAATTAGAAAGGGATAATATTAAATCCATTTTAGGAGAGAGGTCTGTAATAAAAAACACATTTTTAGAATAGAAAAAATAAATGGTTAAAAATCTTTAAAAAAGAATATTTTGTAAGATGTGAAAATTATACACAACTCAAAATTCAATGTCCCTAAGTAAAGTTTTATTGGAACACAGCCAGGCTGCTTTTCATGCTATACGGATAGAACTATGACAGAGACCAGTGACTGGCCTACAAAGCTAAAATATTTACTATCTGGCTCTTGACAAAAAAAAAAAAAGTCTCCCAATATCTCACCTAGAACACAGCACATGCTCAATAAATACCTGGTGAATGAGTAGATGTTACAGGCTCCAAAATTTTAGAAAGTGACAATGAATTATGCAGCCAATAAAACTACTTAAAGCAGACATGAATACTGAAACTCTGCTACTGATTGAGGATACCCAGCTAAAGCTCAATGGAATTTCTCTGAGTTTACTTTATTGCTTAAGTTTGAGGAAATTGCAAAGAGTACCAATGCTGCTCTGTCTGTCTGTAGCACTCTTCCCCCAGATAAGCATGTCTTGGCTCAGATGTCATTTTCTTAGTAAGGCCCTCCTGACTGCCCTATTTAACACTGCTAGCTCCCTCCAATTGGTGTTCCCTATCCTGTTTTCACTACTTTTTTAAAAAACTCCAAGGTATTCACTACATCTGACACCTGTACTGTTTACTTATTTGGTTTGCTTGTCCCCTAACTTGCAGGGATGTTGTCTGTTTTTTCGTTCAGTGTTTTACCCTTGCTCCTGGAACAGGCCTAGGTATATAGTAGGAGTTCACTAAGTATTAATAAATTAATAATCAGATAATGCATATATAAAGTGCAAGAACCAAGTAAGCATCCAATACATTTTAGTTATTTTTAATAGTTTGGATATTTTGGAAAATAACATTAATTTTTTTGTGTCATTAAGGGAGAACTCATAAAATTATGCTTTGATATATTAAAAAGGCTGAAAAAATTAATACAGCTTCTTAAGCTCTCATACTTCACCCTGAGGGTGAGTGATGTACTCTGGCAGAACCAGGAAGGAATTAGTAATACAAAGAGAATAGGAATCAGTTATAGTACTAGGAACAGAGAAATCCTTCTAATCAAGATTTTGAAGCCATGTTTAATGTTGACACTTATTTTATTTTGAAAGTAATCTCATTCAAAAAGCTTCATATTTAGTCCCACCCACTGTTCATTTATGCCCCTGGATGAAGTGCAAACATCTGAATGTTCATTCATCTGAATAATATCACTAGTTAAAAACTTCCATTATTATATTATAATAAAAATAGCAACAGTATTTATATTGTGCTATGGAAATTCAAACTTTCACAATAATTAATTAGTAAATGACATGACAAATGCTATCTGCTGCTATCATGTACTAGGACTTAATAGGAATGAAATCAGCCTAGATCTTACCTAATTAGAGAACATTTCTGTATTTGAAAATACAGTACTAAAAACTCAATAATGATTTCCAGTAGACAAGTTTTCATACTATGACCTAACAAAAATCTTACAGCTCTTTAAAGTGTTAGAAATAGAAATCTGTGATTCAATACTTCTGCCTTGGAGCATTTCTTTATTTTTAATTAACGGTAAAGGTCCAATTTAAAGCAAAATGTGTCAACTGATTAGCTCTAAGTTCAAAGTTCCATCATACATGTCTGTACTGCAGACAAAAAGTTAAATGCAAGGGAATGAATGTAGTTTTTTAGAACTTTTTTTAAAGTTAAAAGATTTACCTAAAGACTGACCCACTGGATAACCAAATGAACTATTTAAGAAAGCAGTTTTGTTTTTGTTTTTTTGGTTACAGACATTTAAATAATCCGTATTTGTAGAGTGATATCTTGGAGATTACTTTACCATCAATATATAGAAGTAATAACCTGGTAGATAGCATTACCTATGAAAGGTCCATCCCATCTGCTATTCTTGCTAAAAGCTTTTCATGCACCAGTAAACTCAGTAAATATCAGAAGATAAAGCATAAGCCTACCACGCCACGGATTTACTCCTAATGTCTCCTCAAAGTGCAGCCCGATGCAACGATTACAAATGATTTTCTTCTAATGTCATTTTACATAACCCTTTTTTCTGCATGAGTAGTTAGTGTGGAATGAATGAATGAATGCCATTAAAACAGTTAATCATTATCTGGGACACTGGCCTTACTCCCTTCACTACCAGGAATCTCCATGACAAAGGCCAAGAGATCAAAACGCCAGAGCTGCCTCAGTATCCTATTTCTAACAGTAATTTTTTATGCAAATGAACCTGCTGGGGATCTCCCACTGTGACCTTGGGCTGCCCTTATCTAGACTGACTTTGATCCAATGAGGGCTTGTATCTAGTTGAAGCTCATTACTATATAGGATCTGCAATCAATTTCATTAATTAAAGGGAATTTTCTACTCCTGTGAATGCAAAATAGACATTTTTACAATTATACATATGCTTAAAGATTAGACTATGTTTTTATTAATCTAATTTGTTATATGAATATAGATTAAAAAGCAAATACATTAAGTGCTTGAAGTTAAATGTATTCATGACCAAATGTAACACTGAGTAAAGCACTGAGCTTAGCTTCAGTCCTCCTCAACATTTGTATACACACCTCTCAAATCAATTATGCTTTTCATGCTTGAGAACTACCTTATTCTTTCAAAAATATTTCCAATTAATTTATTCTTTTAATAAACTAGCAGCTCAAGCCTCCTTCCAATATTCATGTACTTAAAAATATCCAACTCAAGTAATCAAATAGGATTTGTCAAGAAAATGTTCCAACAATCCGAAAACTTGCCCACACAGTCAAAGTCCACTAGTTGAAGTGACCTAATGGCATGAATTTCACATTTGGACAGAACAAGAGTTGGAATTTAAAACATACTTCCCCAATTTAAAGATATTATTTTTACTACCAACTCTAGAATCAGATATAGTATTCTAAGTATTTTATTTAGTTTTTGAAAAGTCGTCAGGGAAAGAATGGATGCCTTCCCTTTCCTTTGGTGTTGTTCACAAAATAAATGCCAACAGAAAAGTAACTGGTACACATTCAAGGAAAGTCACAGCTGGTGCCTAAATCAAAGAAAGAAACTTTAGAGTTGGGCAAATAGTTTTGCAGTGAACGGAACCAAAGCTGAGTCTGTGAAAAGGCAAAAATGCTTATCCTATAGAGGCTAGTATCTTGTTCTCTGTTTTCAGTGGTTTTCTGGAGTGGGCCCTCACACCTAGCAACCTGAACTCCTGGTCTATTCCACCCATGGTTTGAACAAAACCTTCTATTTGCATACTGTTCTGACAAATATTCATAGTATTACTTCCCTGTGAGAGATTTGTGAAGAAAGTCTTTTCTCAAGCTAAAGGCTTTGAAATTATTTTAAAACAAAGCTTCCTTCATGAAGATTTTTAAGCTCTGTTTTTCCTCAGTGAAAGAATTCAATTGTATTCCATCAGACATTGCCATTCATTTCCCTTATATCCTAAAAAATCCATTAAAAGCACCATATATGATGACATACCTGTATTTTCTACGTGTTAAAAAAAGTATGTCATGTACCCAACAGACTCCCAATCCATCGAGTAATTCCTTAATTAGGCAGATTTTTGAAACATGTATTATGTACACAACAGACCGTAACGTCTCCTTTGGAGTATTTTCTAGTCTATCGGGTGATTACATCATTAAGCCATACATGCTACGTAGAAAAAATCCTTATGAAAATTCATGAAAAAATGTACAGCACATCATTAGCATGCAGCAGACATGTATGCTTTTGATATTTTCTCTGTTAAAAAAAAACTACATGAAGTAATTAGTCTAGGTCATGAAAACATGAGAAAGGTACCAGACACTGGTGAAAATGAAAATTGCAAAAAAAAAAAAAAAAAAAAAAAAATTGCATCTCTCATGGTTAAGCGGAAAGTAATAATAGAGCAATTTGCTTTACTGGAAGATGAATTCTAAAACAGTGTTCATTTGAACTGTAGCAAATAAAGTGTGTTGCTTTATTCTGATTTGAAATTTGATTTGAAACTTCCTATGTACACATAACTTCCTCCCTACCCCTCTTTTGGATACGCTTAAGTTTTATAAGCCAATGGGTTGAAGGCTACAAATAACTAGTGTGGCAAGACCATTAAGTATTCAAGTCCTCGAAGTACTGTATGTTTGTATACTTGTATCTTTATTTTATGTAGCCTACAGTGTAAGGGATTACACGACTATATCTTTTTCAAGTCAAAACTACACTACAGTAATAAGGACAGAGGTAAACAGTTAGTATAACTCCCAACCAGATAATATATTCACAATGTTAAGTGTTAGGCAAAATCTAACAGACAATATATTTGAAGACTAAAATGAATGAAGCATAAGTTTTATAAGGAGCTATTAAATTTATTAACTTATGGTTTTTTCTTTGGTAAATGACATTCTAACCCTACTTGATCTCTCCCTACAAAAAACCAACAACAAAAAAGAAAACCTCAGTAAGCAGAGGACAATGAACATATGTAAGACAGTAAGGATCACAGTAATTTACCCTCTGAATGCTCCAAATCTTCATGGCTTAAAAAGCATCCCAATTTTCTCCAAAGGCAGTGGCATTTATTCACTGGGCCATAGCTAATTTTACATGGAATGCAAAAATGTTAGTTTAAGTTTAATTTACCACCCTATTTAAATATTTCCAATGTAGCTCTCAAACTGCAGAGCTATCCCTCCGTCTATTTTAATTTTAAAGTAAGTTAGCAAAGGCTTCTTTCTTAATCCCCAGAGACTACCTACATAGTGACACAAACGCACAAATTTATGACAGCAACATAAATGCTCTTCTGAAGTAATGTGCAACATTAAGTGAAAATCGTTTCCTGGAAAGATATTATAGGTATCTATATTTTATTTGCCATCTTAAACATATCTGGGTCTTTATGGCCTTATTTTAAAAATGTATTTCCTTTTTATATTTCCTGGTGCAAATGGACTGCATAAATAAGCAATGTGCTATGAGGCTTCAGACCAGCCGATAAAACCTTTCAATTTTCATGCCAGCTTCTTCTTTTGTAATTCAAATCCGCCTGGAAACTGGCAGCTCTGAAAACTGAAACAAGCACTGCCACAAATACCTTGTAATGCTATCGACCTTGTCTGCCCATGCAGTGAGAAAGGGGGATGCGTATGTGTCTGCAGCCATCCAGATAACACAACTCATTTTTTGGGGGGGGTGGG